>CM059787.1:5467207-5517207 GCA_030435695.1 Brachymystax lenok tsinlingensis | reverse complement strand
TGGTCTGAGGTTGGGGTTCATTACTCAGTGTGATGGTCTGAGGTTGGGGTTGGTTACTCAGTGTGATGGTCTGAGGTTGGGGTTCATTACTCAGTGTGATGGTCTGAGGTTGGGGTTCATTACTCAGTGTGATGGTCTGAGGTTGGGGTTGGGTACTCAGTGTGATGGTCTGAGGTTGGGGTTCATTACTCAGTGTGATGGTCTGAGGTTGGGGTTGGGTACTCAGTGTGATGGTCTGAGGTTGAGGTTCATTACTCAGTGTGATGGTCTGAGGTTGAGGTTCATTACTCAGTGTGATGGTCTGAGGTTGGGGTTCATTACTCATTGACAGGGTATGATGGATCTATTGGGCTGTGCTATGCTGTATTGGGCTGTATTGGGCTGTATTAGGCTGTGCTATGCTGTATTGGGCTGTGCTATGCTGTATTGGGCTGCATTGGGCTGTATTGGGCTGTGCTATGCTGCATTGGGCTCTATTGGGCTGTAATGGGCTGTGCTATGCTGTATTGGGCTGTGCTATGCTGTATTGGGCTGTGCTGCAGTCATAGGTATGAAGCAAACCTTGATCTGATATTTAAAGCACAACTCACCTGGTCTGAGTCCAGATCTCTCTGCCACACACACAGCATTATCCCCTCACCTGGTCTGAGTCCAGATCTCTCGGTCCATGATGGCGGCGGTGGTGATGCTTCCTGTGACAGGGTCGATCTTGAACAAGCTGCTCATGCCTCCTGATGATTGGATAGAGTAGGTCACCTGACCGTTCTGCCCCTGGTCCACGTCCTCTGCCACCACCTGACAGATGAGACAGGAAGTAGAGGGAGAGTGAGTGTGTGTGTTCCTGTGAGAGTGTGTGTGTGTGTTCCTGTGAGAGAGTGTGTGTGTGTGTGTGTGTTCCTGTGAGAGTGTGTGTGTGTGTGTTCCTGTGAGAGAGTGTGTGTGTGTGTGTTCCTGTGAGAGAGTGTGTGTGTGTTCCTGTGAGAGAGTGTGTGTGTGTGTGTGTTCCTGTGAGAGAGTGTGTGTGTGTGTGTGTGTTCCTGTGAGAGAGTGTGTGTGTGTGTGTTCCTGTGAGAGAGTGTGTGTGTGTGTGTTCCTGTGAGAGAGTGTGTGTGTGTGTGTTCCTGTGAGAGAGTGTGTGTGTGTGTGTTCCTGTGAGAGAGTGTGTGTGTGTGTGTTCCTGTGAGAGAGTGTGTGTGTGTGTGTTCCTGTGAGAGAGTGTGTGTGTGTGTGTTCCTGTGAGAGAGTGTGTGTGTGTGTGTTCCTGTGAGAGAGTGTGTGTGTGTGTTCCTGTGAGAGAGTGTGTGTGTGTGTGTTCCTGTGAGAGAGTGTGTGTGTGTGTGTTCCTGTGAGAGAGTGTGTGTGTGTGTTCCTGTGAGAGAGTGTGTGTGTGTGTGTTCCCGTGAGAGAGTGTGTGTGTGTGTGTGTGTGTGTCTGCCTGCTAGTGTCCTCCATACCTGTATGATCGGCATGTCGTAACCCTGGGCCTCTCTCATGTAGGCTACATAGTTCTGGAGCTGGAAGCGTGGCAAGTTGTCATTGATGTCCTGCAGGATCAGGTTAACAGCCATGTAGGAGCTGGACGAAGCCGTCTCAGCTTTCACTACCAGGCGGAGTCGCGGAGTGTCCTCAAAGTCCAGATCCAATGACCTCTGAACCCAGATTTCACCTGGGGGACAGGGAGGGGACAGGGAGGGGACAGGTGAGTAAGAGGTAAGGGAGAGTTGAGAGACAGTGACAGGGTTAGGAGTATAGTGGGGTATGGTAGGGCATGATGGAGTATGGCGGAGTATGGTGGAGTATGGTGGAGTATGGTGGAGTACAGCGGGGTATGGTGGAGTATGGAGGAGTATGGTGGAGTACAGCGGGGTATGGTGGAGTATGGAGGAGTATGTTGGAGTACGGCGGGGTATGGAGGAGTATGGTGGAGTACGGCGGGGTATGGTGGAGTATGGAGGAGTATGTTGGAGTACGGCAGGGTATGGAGGAGTATGGTGGAGTACGGCGGGGTATGGTGGAGTATGGAGGAGTATGGTGGAATATGGCGGAGTATGGAGGAGTATGGATTATGGTGGAATATGTCGGAGTATGGAGGAGTATGGAGGAGTACGGCGGGGTATGGAGGAGTATGGCGGAGTATGGTGGAGTACGGCGGGGTATGGAGGAGTACGGCGGGGTATGGAGGAGTATGGCGGAGTATGGTGGAGTACAGCGGGGTATGGTGGAGTATGGAGGAGTACGGCGGGATATGGTGGAGTATGGTGGAGTATGGTGGAGTATGGCGGAGTATGGTGGAGTACGGCGGGGTATGGACGAGTATGGAGGAGTATGGTGGAGTATGGAGGAGTATGGTGGAGTACGGCGGGGTATGGTGGAGTATGGCGGAGTATGGTAGAGTACGGTGGGGTATGGAGGAGTATGGAGGAGTATGGAGGAGTATGGAGGAGTATGGCGGAGTATGGTGGAATATGTCGGAGTATGGTGGAGTATGGAGGAGTATGGTGGAGTATAGTGGAGTACGGTGGAGGCCAATACACCCCATGGAAACCATGTGTTTGCTGTTGTTGATATCTTTCCAACTATTCCGCTCCAGCCATTAATTACTAGGTGCCCCCCCAACCTCCTGTGATCTCTAAGGTACCTGTGCTAGTGCCGATGCTGAAGGCCTGTAGTCTGTTTCCAGAGAAGAGGCTATAGCTGATGCCTCTCCTTGTTCCATCAGGGTACTGGGCCTGATCCTGGGCTACAGCCGTACCTGTAGAGAGACAGGGTAAGACATACAGAGCACAACATTACCAGGCAGGTCGATCTTCAAGGCATTCCAAGTCGATCACCAAACATTTCTGTAGAAAAGCCAGCGATAAAGGAATGAAGGACACTGCGAAGGCAAAGAGTTCCCATTTTGAACCATTTCATTATTTGTGAAAAGACTAACTCCGCCTACCTGGCGGACCGGGAGATCTGTGGCTCAATCAGGTGTGCCTACTGGGCTGACCAATCAGATAGCTCATATGCCTACCGAGAGATTCCACTGGCCCAGCCACAGCAAAGTTTGATACTAGACTACGTGAGATTTTATAACCATACGACCGGAGGGAGAGAGAGAGAGAGAGAGAGAGAGAGAGAGAGAGAGAGAGAGAGACAGAGAGAGAGACTGTCAAAGAATACAGCAAAGAGTTACTGTTTTTATGAGTTCAAGTCTAAGTTTTATTCAACAACGTTTTTATTCACCACTATTACAAAAACATAAAAAATGCTTCTCTCTACTTTCATTCGAGCTGCGGCTGCAATGAATGAGTAGTCGAGTGTATCGATATCCCTGCGGATTTATCATCATCATTATTATTATCACACTGCTCTTGATAGTATCACTGATCTTTAATAAGCTTTAAGTATCGGCCTCACGGCCTTCGTCAGAGCTTTTTCAAAGCAGCTGCAAAGAAGAGAGAGCTCAGATGTTCGAGTGGCTTTTGAATTCAGAATTATTATTAGCAGCTAGTTGTGTCTCTTTTTAATATTGAGGAATATTTCACTTTCTCTGGTCATAGGAACAACATGAATTTGCGCCTGAGGTAGATGCGGTGCGAATCGTGTTTCGCCATCAGGTGGAAGACGGTGTCCCCTCTCTCTGGTCAGTCTCACCAGAGGAAAGGACGGAGAGAGAAGGGACCATCAGGTGGAAGGCGGTGTCCCCTCTCTCTGGTCAGTCTCACCAGAGGAAAGGACGGAGAGAGAAGGGACCATCAGGTGGAAGACAGTGTCCCCTCTCTCTGGTCAGTCTCACCAGAGGAAAGGACGGAGAGAGAAGGGTCCATCAGGTGGAAGACTGTGTCCCCTCTCTCTGGTCAGTCTCACCAGAGGAAAGGAAGGAGAGAGAAGGGTCCATCAGGTGGAAGACGGTGTCCCCTCTCTCTGGTCAGTCTCACCAGAGGAAAGGAAGGAGAGAGAAGGGTCCATCAGGTGGAAGACGGTGTCCCCTCTCTCTGGTCAGTCTCACCAGAGGAAAGGACGGAGAGAGAAGGGACCATCAGGTGGAAGACGGTGTCCCCTCTCTCTGGTCAGTCTCACCAGAGGAAAGGACGGAGAGAGAAGGGACCATCAGGTGGAAGACGGTGTCCCCTCTCTCTGGTCAGTCTCACCAGAGGAAAGGAAGGAGAGTGGAGGCAGGTACCGTGAGAGACAGACCCTCTGCTGCACTCTCCTTCCCTCCGCTCAGACTAATGCTGTGTTCAAAACAACTAGGAACTCGGATATCTCCGAAATCCGACATCAGTGTATTCAAGACAACTGGGAACTCGGGGAAAAAAAACAAGATCCGACTGGGGAAAATCGTTTTGAATGGTCATCCAACTCAGAAACTCAAACATCTTTCTAGAGCTCCAACTTTCTGAGCTGAAGTTCACTGACGTCAATGATTTGACCTCGTTGTGTTGAAAGCACTGAAGTCGGATTTCGGGGGGGATATCTGAGTTCCTAGTTGTTTTGAACACAGCATTAGTCTGAAATGAAAGCACCATGACCATCAGTCCAGTAAAATTATAAACATTTATTTAATAAAAATCATGATGAAAGTGGCCCTTTCAGTCCCGATTTAGAGCTCTACATGCCTCCTGTAAGACGCTTTGATCTGTGAACCAGACATGATCCAGACAACATCTTGCTATCATCATACTCCTTATTGTGTTGCTCACATATGCAGTATGTCTAAATTCTGAAATACACATTTCACATTCATTTATTTAACATCATAAATCTAAAAACTACCTGTTTTAACTTTTTAACACATTTTTTTCATATTGTTTGTAACTATATAATCACACACGTCAACATTGCAGAGTGGTGCTCTCTGATATCGGCAGTCACGTCCAGATCATCACGGCATTTGTAGTTCTTTATGATAGCCACATTAGCAGTTAATAATATGACCCATTCTATACAGAGACATTTACGTTATAGGTTATTAACCAATCAGAGCCCTCCATTATGATTGCACGTTCATCAAGTTACCTTTGAATCCATTTTCGGTTCACGGATCATAGCGTCTTAGCGTTCACGGATCATAGCGTCTTAGCGTTCACAGATCATAGCGTCTCAGCGTTCACGGATCATAGCGTCTCAGCGTTCACGGATCATAGCGTCTCAGCGTTCACGGATCATAGCGTCTCAGCGTTCACGGATCATAGCGTCTCAGCGTTCACAGATCTTAGCGTTCACAGATCATAGCGTCTTAGCGTTCACGGATCATAGCGTCTTAGCGTTCACAGATCATAGCGTCTTAGCGTTCACAGATCATAGCGTCTTAGCGTTCACGGATCATAGCGTCTTAGCGTTCACGGATCATAGCGTCTTAGCGTTCACGGATCATAGCGTCTTAGCGTTCACAGATCATAGCGTCTTAGCGTTCACAGATCATAGCGTCTTAGCGTTCACAGATCATAGACATGTAGAGGTCTAAAAAGGGACTGAAATTGCTACTTTCATCATGATTTTCTCAGAAATGGTTTGTGATACAAATGTAAAAAGCATTTCAAACATCCTTTCACCCAGTTAATGTGAGAATGTCCAGAAAAATCGGATACCAAAAATATTTTCAGCTCCCGCTGGCGTGGAATCTCTCTATCACGTCAACAGAACACAATAGAACGTCAACTGAACCCAATAGAACGTCAACAGAATCCAATCGAACGTCAACAGAACCCAACAGAACGTCAACAGAATCCAACAGAACGTCAACAGAACATCAACAGAATCCAACAGAACGTCAACAGAATCCAACCAAATTCCAACAGAATCCAACAGAATGTCAACAGAATCCAACAGAATGTCAACAGAATCCAACAGAACGTCAACAGAATCCAACAGAATGTCAACAGAACGTCAACAGAATGTCAACAGAATGTCAACAGAATCCAACAGAACGTCAACAGAATCCAACAGAATCCAACAGAATCCAACAGAAAGTCAATAGAATCCAACAGAATCCAACAGAATGTCAACAGAATCCAACAGAACGTCAACAGAATCCAACAGAATCCAACAGAATGTCAACAGAATCCAACAGAATGTCAACAGAATCCAACAGAATGTCAACAGAATGTCAACAGAATCCAACAGAATCCCAACAGAATCCAACAGAATCCCAACAGAATGTCAACAGAACGTCAACAGAATCCAACAGAATGTCAACAGAATCCAATCGAACGTCAACAGAACCCAACAGAATCCAACAGAACATCAACAGAATCCAACAGAACATCAACAGAATCCAACAGAACGTCAACAGAATTCTGAGTAACAGGCAACAGTTCCAACAGATGACGTGTTACCGATAGTCTATTGATAGTGAGTTGAGCATCTACAGATGGACTATCCAAATAAGGTTACCACAAACCTTTGGCGGCGTTCTCCTGTATGCTGACGTCTCTGGCATTCCTTGAGAACCTGATGCCTGTATACAACTGTTCCTTCACATAGACCACCACCACCCCCAGGCTGGACTGGGCTGGGGTTCCCTGGTCCATAGCCTCCACCATGAGGGTCCTCTGGGCCTGACTCAGCCTGTCTATCCCCTCCGTCCCCTGGATCTCCCCCGTTAGCGAGTTGATGCTGAAGCCCCTCACCGGAGCGGCAAAACGGTAGAACACAGAGCCGTTGGCGCCAAAGTCCTTGTCCTCGGCCCGCATGGTGGCCAGGACACGCTGTGATTTGCTGGCCGAGACCTCGACGACGAGGGGGTCTTGGATGAAGAATGGAGCGTTGTCGTTTATGTCCAGGATCGTCACGGTTACCTGGGTTATGAAGAAGCGGAGAATGAAAAGGGGGTTTGCGTTGGGAAAGAGAGGGATGAGAGAGGGTTGGGAGAGAGAGGGAGGGGAGAGGGTTGGGAGAGAGGGTGGAGAGAGGGTTGGGAGAGAGAGGGAGGAGAGAGAGGGAGGAGAGAGGGTTGGGAGAGAGAGGAGGAGAAAGGGTTGGGAGAGAGAGGAGGAGAGAGGGTTGGGAGAGAGAGGGAGGGGAGAGGGTTGGGAGAGAGAGGGAGGGGAGAGGGTTAGGAGAGAGAGGAAGAGAGAGGGTTGGGAGAGAGAGGAGGAGAGAGGGTTGGGAGAGAGAGGGAGGGGAGAGGGTTGGGAGAGAGGGAGAGGAGAGAGAGGGTTGGGAGAGAGAGGGAGGGAGAGGGTTGGGAGAGAGAGGAGGAGAGGAGAGAGGGTTGGGAGAGAGAGGAAGAGAGAGGGTTGGGAGAGAGAGGGAGGTGAGAGGGTGGAGAGAGGGTTGGGAGAGAGAGGGAGGAGAGAGGGTTGGGAGAGAGAGGGATGAGAGAGGGTTGGGAGAGAGGGATGAGAGAGGGTGGAGAGAGGGTTGGGAGAGAGAGGGAGGAGAGAGGGTTGGGAGAGAGAGGGTGGAGAGAGGCGTTGGGAGAGAGAGGAGAGAGGGTGGGGAGAGAGAGAGGGTTAGAGAGAGAGGGAGAGGAGAGAGAGGGTTGGGAGAGAGAGGGAGGAGAGAGGGTTGGGAGAGAGAGGGATGAGAGAGGGTTGGGAGAGAGAGGAGGAGAGAGGGTTGGGGAGAGAGAGGAAGAGAGAGAGGGTTGGGAGAGAGAGAGAGAGGAAGAGAGAGGGTTGGGAGAGAGAGAGAGAGAGAGAGAGGGTTGGGAGAGAGAGAGGGAGAGAGGGTTGGGAGAGAGAGAGAGGAGAGAGGGTTGGGAGAGAGAGGGAGGAGAGAGGGTTGGGAGAGAGAGGGAGGAGAGAGGGTTGGGAGAGAGAGGGATGAGAGAGGGTTGGGAGAGAGAGGGAGGAGAGAGGGTTGGGAGAGAGAGGAGGAGAGAGGGTTGGGAGAGAGAGGAGGAGAAAGGGTTGGGAGAGAGAGGAGGAGAAAGGGTTGGGAGAGAGAGGAGGAGAGAGGGTTGGGAGAGAGAGGGAGGGGAGAGGGTTGGGAGAGAGAGAGGGAGAGAGGGTTGAGAGGAGGAGAGGGTTAGAGAGAGAGGAAGAGAGAGGGTTGGGAGAGAGAGGAGGAGAGAGGGTTGGGAGAGAGAGGGTGGAGAGAGGGTTGGGAGAGAGAGGGAGGAGAGAGGGTTGGGAGAGAGAGGGAGGGGAGAGGGTTGGGAGAGAGAGGGAGGGGAGAGGGTTGGGAGAGAGGGATGAGAGAGGGTTGGGAGAGAGAGGAGGAGAGAGGGTTGGGAGAGAGAGGAGGAGAAAGGGTTGGGGAGATGTGATGGTAAAGTTATCCTCTGAGGAAGGTAGTATACCAATATAAAATACATATTGTCCTTCACATAAAGTATTTATTGAAAAATCAATGATGTGTTGTCGTCTGGCACTGTTACCTGAGCTGAGGTGTTTCTGGGCTCTGCAGGTGACAGGTCCACGGCGAACACATGGAAGCTGTACGACGCCCTCTTCTCTCGGTCCAGCGGCGATGCCGTTGTGATACGCCCAGTGTTTTCGTCAACGGTGAAAGCGCCCCTCGCCTCTTGACTCAGGAAATACAGAACCTTCCCGTTCTCCCCCTCGTCTGCGTCTGTGGCCGTCACCTGTGGCCGTCACCAATATTAGTTTTTTTTTTTTTGTGAAAGTTATGGACCTATTATGACCTAGCTTTAATATTGCAGATAGATTGTAGCTTCCGTCGATGTAATTGTCTGCATCATTTCCATTGGGCGAGTTGGTGTGTCGAAAGGAAATTTAGCTAATTGGGCAGATTGGTTGCCACTCATGACTGTTTCACGTAGCTGATTGGGGCTGTACAACGAGTAGATAAGCCGGTGCGAACGATTGGTTCAAGTATAGGGTAGCTGCATCCCCAGTGGAAGCTGACGGAGTCAATGGAATGGTATCGACCACATGGAAACCACGTGTGATGTCTTTTATACCATTCCATTGACTCCATTCCAGCCATTATGATGAGCCGTCCTCCCCCCAGCAGCCTCCACTGTTGCTATCTTACTTAAAAAATAAAATCATGTGAGAGGATAACCATCGCCAGTGACACCGTGATACAGACGCCCAGTGGGAAGCACCTTAGGTCGGCAGACACTGGGCATCTGTGTCACGACGGTCGCTAACGTGGCCATTTTTCCCTTCCCATGATTATATTTCAAGTAGGATAGCAGCCTACACAAGAAATAACTAATATTGATAGCCATCTAGATGTCACCTTGATACATACTCAATGGGGAGGACATGAACGGCAACAACACCAGGACACAGTGTCCTTCGCTCCTGTTGCCAAACTCTACTGGCAACGGCAGGAAGCACACACATACAATACCTACAAGCAACAGTACACCCACCATCAGTACTTTTAATAAAATACAATAAAGATGTCTCTTTTATTAAACGGAAAATGTACAAATATTTGTGTAAAACGAAACAGTGAAATACGACTCCATCAACAGTCTCACTTCAGTATTCAACATTTGAATGGGTGGTGGGGAGTTGTCATAATACCCATAACACCTTGCGGTCAAACAGGGAAATGGTTCCAATAGTTTTTCCACCATTCATTTTTTCCCATATGGGATTTGGGAAACACTTCAAATGAGGGCTGTGTTTGGTGTAGGTTTACCCTGGCGTGACGTTCCAGGGATCCAGGGATTCTTACCTTTGCCTCGATATCGGCAGTCTCGTCCAGATCATCACGGCATTTGTAGTTCTTTATGATAGCCACATTAGCAGTTAATTAGCGATAAATACAGGGTAAACACAGGCGAATATATTGATAAATGTCACCTTGTCCTAGAGAGATTTACAGGGTTATCAAAACGTCATGCCAGGGTTAACCTACACCAAACACAGGCCTCATTTTAAGTGTTTCTAAAATCCCCTATGGGAAAAATTATTGGTGGAAGAACGATTGGAACCATTTCCCTGTTTGACCGCAAGGTGTTATGGGTATTATGACAACTCCCCACCACCCATTCAAATGTTGAATACTGAAGTGAGACTGTTGATGGTGTAGCTGCCACTATCACATTGTATTGGATTTAGTTGCATCTTAACTTAGTTGTAAACCCTTATCTTACCTCAACACAAGAGTGGAGCTGCAATCATATTGTATTTCATCATATCTGAACATAAATGATCCTATCTTACCTCTAAGACTGGAGTTCCCTGGGCAGCGTCCTCTGAGACGTCTATGGTGTAGCTGCTGCTGCTGAAGGCTGGACTGTTGTCATTTACATCCAGCACCGTCACCTCCACTGTGGCTGTGCTGCTCAGAGCAGGAGAACCATGGTCCAGGGCCACCACCTCCAGGCTGTACCCTGCCCGCTGCTCCCGATCCAGGGGACGAGACGTGGACAGGGCCCCTGAACTGACATGGAGTTGGAAGTCCCCGTCTGGGTCTCCAGCTATAGGAGGGAGAAGCAGAGAGACAGCTGTCATGGTGGCACCGGTAAACATAGATTCGTTTTCATTTCAGTTCAGATCAGATAGTGAAGTTTTCAATTTCCATGAAAATCAGATCTGAATCAGATCTATTCATCATCGAGTCGCTCATGAGAGACGGCCCGGTGTCAACCTCTAGAGAGACGGCCCGGTGTCAACCTCTAGAGACACGGCCCGGTGTCAACCTCTAGAGACACGGCCCGGTGTCAACCTCTAGAGACACGGCCCGGTGTCAACCTCTAGAGACACGGCCCGGTGTCAACCTCTAGAGACACGGCCCGGTGTCAACCTCTAGAGAGACGGCCCGGTGTCAACCTCTAGAGAGACGGCCCGGTGTCAACCTCTAGAGAGACGGCCCGGTGTCAACCTCTAGAGAGACGGCCCGGTGTCAACCTCTAGAGACACGGCCCGGTGTCAACCTCTAGAGACACGGCCCGGTGTCAACCTCTAGAGAGACAACCTCTTTTACACCCCCCCGCCCCACTCCCAAGGTCTTACCAGTGATCCTGTCCTCTATGTCTCCAGGTCCTAACAGTGATCCTGTCTCCAGGTCCTAACAGTTATCCTGTCCTCTATGTCTCCAGGACTTACCAGTGATCCTGTACTCTATGTCTCCAGCGGGGCCAGTGTCTGCGTCAGCAGCCCTGACAATACACAGCTCCACGGGGCTCTGGCTCTCAGGGACCTCTAGGCTGTACCAGGGCCTGGCGAACACCGGCACGTTGTCGTTCTCATCCTGCACCAACACACGCACCACCACCTTGGCAAAGTTAGGAGGCAGGCCCCCGTCCCTGGCATACACTGGTGGGGGACGGACAGAGAGTGTGAACAGAATGAACTGCAACTTCTCGTCAGTTCCATTGCTGATGTGTTATAAAGGAGGAACAATGACAAGCCGATAAGGCTTCAGAAGAAAACAAACAAAATGCATGTGGTCATTTAACAGACACTCTGATCCAGTGCGACTTGCATTGCAAGTGTCATACTTTACCAACTGTGCCACATAGGACTTTCTGAGACTATCAACGCCAAGGAATGAACCCCTTATACATTCTTCCAATCTTTTGAACACTGAACTGGTAGAGGGATTTACTCCTACCTGTGAGTGTGTAGTGTTCCTGAGTCTCTCTGTCCAGGGTCTTGGTAGTGCTGATGACTCCTGTCGCAGGGTTGATAGTGAAGCCTTCCTCTGTTACGCCTCCATACGTCACCTGGCCATTAGAACCTAGAGAGAGAGAGAGAGAGAGAGAGAGAGACAGAGAGACACAGAGAGAGAGACAGAGACAGAGACAGAGAGAGAGAGAGAGACAGAGAGACAGAGAGACAGAGAGACAGAGAGAGACAGAGAGACAGAGAGACAGAGAGACAGAGA
The DNA here is from genome assembly GCA_030435695.1 of Brachymystax lenok tsinlingensis. Classification (NCBI taxonomy): domain Eukaryota; kingdom Metazoa; phylum Chordata; class Actinopteri; order Salmoniformes; family Salmonidae; genus Brachymystax; species Brachymystax lenok. Next base: position 5,505,462 of record CM059787.1, on the reverse strand, counting down.
TCAAAGTCATCTTTGCAAAATACCTGGAATCGTGTTGTTATCTATTATCAATGTGTTGTTATCTATTTTCAATGTGTTGTTATCTATTTTGAATGTGTTGTTATCTATTATCAATGTGTTGTTATCTATTATCAATGTGTTGTTATCTATGCTGTTCTGTCAAGTCATTTCAGATGAAGCAAAGGAGACGATGAGAGAGCCATTGAAGGCCATTCAGACGTGGCAAATTAACTCACACACAGTTGAGAGGAATAAACCCTAGATTATAAATCTGACCACATCTCTTCATCACTAGCTTATTGAACACTGTGGTTGGTGGGGGAATGAACTGGCATTGACAACCCTCTAAATCTCTCCCCCCCATTGATCAGTTTCTCTCTCTCTCTCTCTCTCTCTCTCTCTCTCTCTCTCTCTCTCTCTCTCTCTCTCTCTCTCTCTCTCTCTCTCTCTCTCTCTCTCTCTCTCTCTCTCTCTCTCTCTCTCTCTCTCTCTCTCTCTCTCTCTCTCTCTCTCTCTCTCTCTCTCTCTCTCTCTCTCTCTCTCTCTCTCTCTCTCTCTCTCTCTCTCTCTCTCTCTCTCTCCACGTTGCCTGGTTGCGTGCTAGAAGCAGAGATGGTTTTGGCACTCTCACATATTTACTTCAGTAATAACTCCTGGGGAAAATTAAGAGTGATGTTAACTGCACTGAAACACCTTAAAGTGGACCTGACAACGTTTTAGCAACATGAAATCTTATTAAAATCTGTTCATAGATCTATTATGTTTGACAAGCGAGCACTTACTGTAGATTTTAATACATGACGTTTTAATACATTTATAGAATGTTTGGGAATGACGAAGAGTAAGGCATTTGTATAAATTCTATAGCAATATCGAGTGGGATAGTGGTTGTGCTTTTGGAAAATTAACAGACACTGCAGCAAAAAAAAACTAATAAAAACATCGGTCTCCTCCAAAATAAGCCATTTGCCACAAGGGCCTGTCATCATTCACTTTGAACTTTGAACTGGACTGTGTGTTCACGGCCAGTAGCAACAGCCCGACTTTAGGTCATTAAAACGCATTAGCCAAAAGCCACCCGAATGCGATTTCTGCATAAATATACCACGGAGTCCTCTTACATCAGGGAACTTCACAGTCCTATGACACCTGCATCTCTAGCTGTAGCCACAGGAAAAAACGATACGAGGAGAAGAAAGTTGGGTCACTCACGCACTCCTCCAATGACATGGCATCCTCCCTGCAGATAGCCAGCCAGCTCGCGTCAGGCTCCGTGTTTTTAGGTTGCTAAATAAACAGCTCGCTACATAAATAGATCTGCTGGCTCTGGAGTGTCAAACTCAATCAGCGCATGGACCATATTGTAAAAACACAACGAATTCACGGGCCAGACATGGCCTTTTTGTTTCCCCCCCAAAAAAACCTGCAACTGTGACCCAAACTGGCCATTGTTTTTATTTGAATAAATATTACCCTTTATAATGTCCACTTACGTACATAGGATTTATTTTAACGTACTGTATATATATATATATATATATATATATATATATATATATATATATATATATATATATATATATATATATATATATAAATAATATTTGTCCGGCCTTTGCTGCTATGCTTGAAGATGTGCATCACACGCTGTAACCCTAATCAACAACTATTTAATAACTCCAAATAACAGAAACGTAGCTATGGGTTGTGGTAACATTTACACAAAAACATGTTGCGCTGGGTAGATCACCGGTGCTGTATGGTACACTCAACATGTACTGTAGTTGAATAGCCCGTCTAGGCTAATATACCCACGTGTACATGTTTCTCCCTTTCATAGTGTTTTGTTGCAGGTTTACTTTTTGGTTATTCATTGTCCAGCTTTAAAAAACCGAAGCCAGACTGCAACATTTTAGTAGCCTGGGTAGGACTGTGGCATATGTCTGTACACTTTCCCTCCGCTACACGCTGGAAACCCGACGCAAAAAAAGCAGCGCAATTGAAGTTGAATTCACTGATGCAAGTGCATCAGGCTGTAGTTTAATAAAGTAGATGACTCTAAAGTTGACTCATTTATACTCCCTTGTGTGTCCTATGTGGACCCGCAGGCCTTGTGTTTGACATGTGCGCTAGTCTATTAGCCACGTTATGACGACTGACTTGTGATCATTGCCCTTGCTAGTTTGATTGTGTTGACATTCCCAGCCTTAGTTTACAGTCGTCCCGTTTTTGTTCAAATGATTGACTCATTGAAACTGAAACAGTGCATCCTAAATGGGTGGAGGCAGCAAACGATGTACCAGGCCAGCTGTGATTTACTAACCTCATAGTGATATTTTTGGACTGCCAAGAAATGTATTGGTGAATTATACCGAAGACTGTTCAAAGCTGGTCCGACCAATCTGATTCCACGCTTCAAGATTGCTTTGATCACTTGGACTGGGACATGTTCCGGACAGCATCAGACAACAACGTTGATGTATACGCTGATTCGGTGAGCGAGTTTATTAGCAAGTGCATCGGTGATGTTGTACCCATAGAAACTATTAAAACCTTCCCCAACCAGAAACCGTGGGTTGATGGCAGCATTCACGCAAAACTGAAAGCGCGAACCATTGCTTTTAACCAGGGCAAGGCGACCGGAAACATGACTGAATACAAACAGTGTAGCTATTCCCTCCGCAAGGCAATCAAACAAGCTAAGCGTCAATATAGAGACAAAGTAGAGTCGCAATTCAACGGCTCAGACACGAGACGTATGTGGCAGGGTCTACAGTCAATCACGGACTACAAAAATATAAACCAGCCCCGTCGCGGACCACGATGTCTTGCTCCCAGACAAACTAAACAACTTCTTTGCTCGCTTTGAGGACAATACAGTGCCACCGACACGGCCCGCTACCAAAACCTGCAGGCTCTCCAGAGGGTAGTGAGGTCTGCACAACGCATCACGGGGGGCAAACTACCTGCCCTCCAGCACACCTACACCACCCGATGTCACAGGAAAGCCAAGAAGATCATCAAGGACAACAACCACCCGAGCCACTGCCTGTTCACCCCGCTATCATCCAGAAGGCGAGGTCAGTACAGGTGCATCAAAGCTGGGACCGAGAGACTGAAAAACAGCTTCTATCTCAAGGTCATCAGATTGTTAAACAGCCATCACTAACATTGAGTGGCTGCTGCCAACATACAGACTCAATCTCTAGCCACTTTAATAATAAATAATTGGATGTAATAAATGTATCACTAGTCACTTAAACAATGCCACTTTATATAATGTTTACATACCCTACATTACTCATCTCATATGTATATACTGTACTATATACCATCTACTAAATCTTGCCTATGCCGTTTGGCCATTGCTCGTCCATGTATTTATATGTACATACTCGTATTCATTCCTTTACACTTAGTATGTATAAGGTAGTTGTTGTGAAATTGTTAGATTACCTGATAGATACTACTGCACGGTCGGAACTAGAAGCACAAGCATTTCGCTACACTCGCATTAACATCTTCTAATCATGTGTATGTGACCAATAAAATTTGATTTGATTATTAGTCGTGCATTGAATTCTGCCAACAGTGCCATACTGTACCTCATTGAATTTTGAGTAAAAAAAATAACCTATTTTTAAAACCTCATATAAAGTTGGTTTTGAAGCATAAACTGGGAATTTGATATTTTTGACTGATATTATGATTGTCTGTTTTGTTTCATATCTGCAGAGTAGTTAAAATGTTGTCTGTTCCACTTTCTTTAATGAAATATTTTGCCAAATAAAGGCATTGCCAAATAAAGGCAATGAACATTCAATAAAGTGATTATGTATTAAGAATCCAACCAGGTCCCCTTTTGAAACCTTACGATGGTGTGTATCGTTTTATTTGGAAAGACCCTCCAAGAAATAAGAGTGCTTGTGTAACTTGCATTCCCCTTTTTGCCTCACCTTGGTCTCTGTCCGTTGCCGTGACGGTGATCACCGTGGTTCCCGCTTCCTGGTTCTCTCTGACCTCCACCTCTAGCTCCTCCCCCTGGAACAGCGGCGGCTCATCGTTCACATCAATCACGTGGACAGACAGAACCTGACTGGTGGACAGCTGGGGCATCCCATGATCCTCAGCTATGATGGTCAGGTTAAACACTTCCTGGTCCTCACGATCTAGAGCCTTCAGAATGGACAGAGAGCCTGGAGGAAAGGAGAGGAGAGGAGAGGAAAGGAGAGGGAGAGGAGAGGTTGTGAAATGAGAGGAGAAGGAGGGGAGGACATGGGAGGAGAGGAGAAGAGAGGAGAGGAGAGGAGAATGGAAGGAGAGGAGAAGAGAGGAGAGGAGAGGAGAAGGAGGGGAGGACATGGGAGGAGAGGAGAATGGAAGGAGAGGAGAGAGAGAGAGGAGAGGAGAGGAGAGGAGAGGAGAGGAGAGGAGAGGAGAGGAGAGGAGAGGAGAGGAGAAGGAGGGGAGGACATGGGAGGAGAGGAGAAGAGAGGAGAGGAGAATGGAAGGAGAGGAGAAGAGAGGAGAGGAGAGGAGAAGGAGGGGAGGACATGGGAGGAGAGGAGAGGAGAGGAGAGGAGAGGAGAGGAGAGGAGAGGGAGGGGAGGGAGGGGAGGACATGGGAGGAGAGGAGAAGAGAGGAGAGGAGAAGGAGGGGAGGACATTGGAGGAGAGGAGAATGGAAGGAGAGGAGAGGAGAGGAGAGGAGAGGAGAGGAGAGGAGAGGAGAGGAGAAGGAGAAGGAGGGGAGGACATGGGAGGAGAGGAGAAGAGAGGAGAGGATGAAAACATGAATTGGTTGCCTAGATGGAACCATGTATCCAGTCCATTTGAATCTGCAAACTATTGGTAAATGATTGGTAAACTATTGGAAAACTGTGTACAAGTGTAGAAGGTGGATCAGCCCTAAAAAAAATGTGCTTTCTACTTTCTGCTGAAACAAGAGAAGGTAAACATAGCTAACGATAGCTCGCCAAATCAACGCACCTCTCTTGGCGAGTTAGGATATCAGACAGGCTATCAGAGAGGCTATCAGACAGGATATCAGACACGCTATCAGAGAGGCTATCAGACAGGAATTCAGACAGGATATCAGACAGGATATAAGAGAGGCTATCAGACAGGAATTCAGACAGGAATTCAGACAGGCTATCAGACAGGAATTCAGACAGGATATCAGAGAGGCTATCAGACAGGAATTCAGACAGGATATCAGAGAGGCTATCAGACAGGATATCAGACAGGAATTCAGACAGGCTATCAGACAGGAATTCAGACAGGAAATCAGACAGGAATTCAGACAGGATATCAGACAGGCTATCAGACAGGAATTCAGACAGGAATTCAGACAGGCTATCAGACAGGATATCAGAGAGGCTATCAGACAGGAATTCAGACAGGAAATCAGAGAGGCTATCAGACAGGATATCAGACAGGAATTCAGACAGGATATCAGAGAGGCTATCAGGCAGGAATTCAGACAGGAATTCAGACAGGATATCAGACAGGATCTCAGAACCATTTCTGTCCTTGTTGATGCAATAAAGGAGTGAAGATGTCTTGGATCACGTTCTGTGTGTGTGTGTGTGTGTTAAACTAACCCATAACAGAGTTTCCACTATTTAACAAGCAATTTTCAAGCAACAGCTCCGGTGGACATTCCTGCAGTCAACATGCCAATTGCACGCTCCCTCAAAATTTGAGACATCTGTGGCATTGTGTTGTGTGACAAAATTGCACGTTTTAGAGTGGCCAGCACAAGGTGCACCTGTGTAATGATCATGCTGTTTAATCAGCTTCTTGATATGCCACACGTCAGGTGGATGGATTATCTTGGCAAAGATTGGTGTACTTTCTTCTCCTCTCTCCATCTCTTCCCCTCTTTCCTTCTCTCCTTCTCTCCTTCTCTCCTTCTCTTCTCCTCTTTCCTTCTCTCCATCTCTTCCCCTCTTTCCTTCTCTCCTTCTCTCCTTCTCTCCTTCTCTCCATCTCTTCCCCTCTTTCCTTCTCTCCTTCTCTCCATCTCTTCTATTCTCTCCTTCTCTCCATCTCTTCTCCTCTTTCCTTCTCTCCATCTCTTCTCCTCTTTCCTTCTCTCAATCTCTTCTATTCTCTCCTTCTCTCCATCTCTTCTCCTCTTTCCTTCTCTCCATATATTTCCTTCTCTCCATCTCTTTCCTTCTCTCCATCTCTTTCCTTCTCTCCATCTCTTTCCTTCTCTCCATCATTAGCATGCCTCCTACTCCCCCTATAAAGCCTGAGTGACCGCCCCCCCAACCCCACCATTTATAATACAGGCTGAGGAGTGATAGAAACCAGAAGTTGAACATTAGCGGTGGGTAATTCAGCAGCCTCTCCTCTCTTCTCGACAGTAATGGCTTAAATAAACTAAGCTAGACTGATCTGGAACTGCCATTAACTGTCTCTCTGTACTGTAGACTACCCCTCTCTGTTTCATTAACTGTCCCTCTGTACTGTAGACTACCCCTCTCTGTTTCATTAACTGTCCCTCTGTACTGTAGACTACCCCTCTCTGTTTCATTAACTGTCCCTCTGTACTGTAGACTACCCCTCTCTGTTTCATTAACTGTCTCTCTGTACTGTAGACTACCCCTCTCTGTTTCATTAACTGTCTCTCTGTACTGTAGACTACCCCTCTCTGTTTCATTAACTGTCCCTCTGTACTGTAGACTACCCCTCTCTTAATTCCAAGCAACGTGGAATGTTTGATGTAGGGTGTGTGTGTGTGTGTGTGTGTGTGTGTGTATCAGGCCTCCATTATATTACCCAGTGTTGGTGATTGAGAAAGGACATGTTAATATATACATATATAACATTTCAAAGGGTTTCCTCTGCTTCTCCAGCCATAATAAAACCACGTTCCCATGAACACATCTGTCATTAGAGGAAAACCAAAGAGTGTATCTCAAATAGCACCCTATTCCCTATATAGTGCACCACTTTTCACCAGGGCTCTATGGGCCATTTTGGACTCAGGCGTACACATCAATTACGGTTAAGGTGCCTTGCTCAAGGGCACATCGACCGATTTTTCACATAGTTGGCTCGGGGATTCAAACCAGCGACCTTTCGGTTACTGGCTCAACGCTCTTAATATTTCTCTGAGGCATTGAAAGATGCTCTAGTGAATTAGCTGAGGGGTTAAGGAATGTTTTAACAGCCAGGGCTCTGTAGACACAACTCAGGAGCACATCTAGGATGAAAATCACAGGACGGTACTGAGTGGAGGACGGTTCATAAAAATGTCTTGAATGGAGCCAATGGAATGGCATCAAACACATAGAAACCTGTCACCCCCTGATCTGTTTCACCTGTCTTTGTGATTGTCTCCACCCCCTCCTCCAGGTGTCCTCCATCTTCCCCATTATCCCCTGGGTATTTATACCTGTGTTCTCTGTTTGTCGGTGGACAGATCGTTTGTGTTTCGTCAAGCCTACCGGCATTTTTTCCCCTCTGCTCCTGTCTCTCGGTTGTTCATGTTTCCTAGTTTTCCCGGTGTTGTCCATAACTGACTCCACATGGTTCTATACCCAACATTACTGACTCCACATGGTTCTATAACCAACATTACTGACTACACATGGTTCTATACCCAACATAACTGACTCCACATGGTTCTATACCCAACATTACTGACTCCACATGGTTCTATACCCAACATTACTGACTCCACATGGTTCTATATCCAACATTACTGACTCCGCATGGTTCTATACCCAACATTACTGACTCCACATGGTTCTATACCCAACATTACTGACTCCACATGGTTCTATACCCAACATTACTGACTCCGCATGGTTCTATACCCAACATTACTGACTCCACATGGTTCTATACCCAACATTACTGACTCCGCATGGTTCTATACCCAACATTACTGACTCCACATGGTTCTATACCCAACATTACTGACTCCACATGGTTCTATACCCAACATTACTGACTCCACATGGACACATGGTTCTATACCCAACATTACTGACTCCACATGGTTCTATACCCAACATTACTGACTCCACATGGTTCTATACCCAACATTACTGACTCCACATGGTTCTATACCCAACATTACTGACTCCACATGGTTCTTTATCCAACATTACTGACTCCACATGGTTCTATACCCAACATTACTGACTCCACATGGTTCTATACCCAACATTACTGACTCCACATGGTTCTATACCCAACATTAGTGACACCACATGGTTCTATACCCAACATTAGTGACACCACATGGTTCTATACCCAACATTAGTGACACCACATGGTTCTATACCCAACATTAGTGACACCACATGGTTCTATACCCAACATTACTGACTCCAAATGGTTCTATATCCAACATTACTGACTCCACATGGTTCTATATCCAACATTACTGACTCCACATGGTTCTATACCCAACATTACTGACTACACACGGACACATGATTTTTTACCCAAAATAACTGACTCCACATGGACACATGGTTCTATATCCAACATTACTGACTCCACATGGTTCTATACCCAACATTACTGACTACACACGGACACATGATTCTATACCCAACATTACTGACTCCACATGGACACATGGTTCTATAACCAACATTACTGACTCCACATGGTTCTATATCCAACATTACTGACTCTACATGGACACATGGTTCTATACCCAACATTACTGACTCTACACGAACACATGATTCTATACCCAACATTACTGACTCCACATGGTTCTATATCCAACATTACTGAATCCACATGGTTCCATACCCAACATTACTGACTCCACATGGTTCTATACCCAACATTACTGACTCTACATGGACACATGGTTCTATACCCAACATTACTGACTCTACACGGACACATGATTCTATACCCAACATTACTGACTCCACATGGTTCTATATCCAACATTACTGAATCCACATGGTTCCATACCCAACATTACTGACTCCACATGGTTCTATACCCAACATTACTGACTCCACATGGACACATGGTTCTAAACCCAACATTACTGACTCCACATGGTTCTATACCCAACATTACTGACTCCACATGGTTCTATAACCAACATTACTGACTCCACATAGTTCTATATCCAACATTACTGACTACACATGATTCTATAACCAACGTTACTGACTCCACATGGTTCTATATCCAACATTACTGACTCCACATGGTTCTATACCCAACATTACTGACTCCACATGGTTCTATACCCAACATTACTGATTCCACATAGTTCTATATCCAACGTTACTGACTACACATGGTTCTATAACCAACGTTACTGACTCCACATGGTTCTATATCCAACATTACTGACTCCACATGGTTCTATACCAAACATTACTGACTCCACATGGTTCTATACCCAACATTACTGACTCCACATGGTTCTATACCCAACATTACTGACTCCAAATGGTTCTATACCCAACATTACTGACTCCACATGGTTCTATACCTACATAAGGGACGCAGATGGCATTTGCTGTATGTTTGATGAGAAACTGCATATTGCAAATGTACGCTCCCTTACTAGACGTCCGAAATTGTTTCTAAAATAAGCCGACGCCGTCGGCCGTGCCCTAGGGCCAAATCTTCCAGGAAGTCATCAAAGCGAACTTTCTCGGACTTTCGATGTCCGTTTAATAAAATAAATTCATTTTTTCATTTTTCCGCCCTTCATGTTAATCCCACCAGATGGCGAATGCCTTCATATTGCAAATGTACAAAACATACACCTAATTGACCTGGCTTTTTCCTAAACCGAAAAGAGTTCAAGACGAAACTTGGTGGGCATGGGTTTGGCATAATGGGCAGTTGGCCCGAAACAGAATGGCGTCAGGGACTCACGGTTTTTGAGATAAGGCCCATTTTCTGGGATTAAAGGTGAAAAATGGAAATAGAGCACTAATTTGACAGCTTTACGTCAAAGTACATGAACCTACGGTGTAAGGAAAAAAAGAACCAGACATTTATCTCTTTTAATTTTCGATTAATTGTCAAATGTCCAATTCGTAATGTTGAGAAAAATATTTTTTTCCCCAAAAAAAGTTATGGATCCAGATGCTGCGTGTTCAGACGGATCCGTTAAAGTGGGTTTCGAGCTCTACGTGATTTCTGTGATTTTCTGTGATTTTCTGAAATCACACACATGCACAGTCAATGGGGAATGACACAGTGAGGGCTTACAGACACACACTGCCTGCAATAGTTACTTTTGTTCGAACTATTAAAGAACCGTCAGACCTAGAGCTCTGAAACTTTAGAAACCCATTCTAGACCTTTAGTCGATCGTGCACGGTGAGCTACGGGGCTCTAGAAGGTTTTCAGGCCGAGAAACAGCCTCGTACATTTGCAATATTTTCAATTCATTTTACATCACGAAAATGACAAAATTTCTAAAAGTCCCAGAGACACAAGGCTAGGTGCATTAGAACCGCCTCGGCCCATAGAGACGGACCCTAACGTTTCTGTCCGATAGCTCAAGGACCCCGTAGCAACGCCCGGAAAACGTGGATTTTCAGCACCAATTAAGGTCGCTGCTCGGACTCCAAATGACCTATCGAGCGAAACTTGAGATTCGGGGTCGCCTCAGCTAGGCCGACACATAATGTCGGAACTGGACCCGCAGCTAGAACGTAACTAGGTGTTTTACATTTTTACTATGATTTAAACAGAATTTTGAGCCTGCCCTGATATATGTGATTGTTGGCTTCTAAATGAGATGGGAAAAGTGGGTTTGGTGTCAGTTTTTATCAGTTTGGTGTCAGAATGATATCTAATTGATTGATTGACGCTGACTTGCTCGTTGACTTTTGTACATTTGCAATATGTTTGAATAGGGCTGAAACATCACCAAAATGACAGACTGAAATCAACACAAAAAAGGGCATCACCATAGTCTCTAGGCCGTGCCGAGTTCAACGAGACGCCCCACTTGACTGTAGCTCGCTCTGACCTCATAGACCGTGCAAAAAAGTAGGCGCAAAATGAAGCCTGGCCCTAAATGTCAGCTGATTTTTGGGTGACAGCGGCAGAACCCGTTTGGGTTAGAAGCACAATTCAACTTCAGGAATGTTCCTAAGGTCCTCCCGATCTGAGCAAGCCTAACCGTGACTGTGTGGCATTAACCTTTAGCAGTGAAAACAGGGTATTTACATCAAACCGTTTGCTATGAAATCTCTCCCCATAGGAATACATTGCCTGCTCCCCTAAATTCAACCTGGTGCCTATGTGGGTTATGAATGTCTTATGAACCTGTCTTCGATAGCAATCCATCAGACCACTATGAGGTCTACCTGTGTTGATTCTAAGCTTCCTGGAGCAACCGGAAGTGGTAAAAATCACCCTAAAGGTGTTTTGATATACCCAACGTGCTGTTTGTGAAAAACAGACTTTCAACCCTGTGTAAATCAGTCAGTTCTTAACCTAAAGACTTAAAACTCAGGATTCTGTTAAAGCATACCCCAATGAGTATATGTGTGTACCTACAGCTTCCTGTGACAACCGGAAGTGCTTTAAATAGGGGTCATAGGTGCTGTTTCGAAGGGTTAAAAAGGTCACATCTTTCCAAAACTTCACATGTGTGATTAGGCAACCCCAATGAACTGTAAATCAGTCATTTCTCCCATCAGAATCCCTTGAAAAACTCACACATGCACACAGTCCATGGGGAGTGACATAGTGTGGGGCTTACAGACACACACTGCCTGCAATAGTTACTTTCGTTCGAACTATTAAAGAACCGTCAGACCTAGAGCTCTGAAACTTTAGAACCCTTTTCTAGAGCTTATGTCGATAGTGCACGGTGAGCTACGGGGCTCTAGAAGGTTCACAGGCCGAGAAACAGCCTTGTACATTTGCAATATTTTCAATTCATTTTTACATCACGAAAATGACAAAATTTCTAAAAGTCCCAGAGACACAAGGTTAGGTGCATTAGAACCGCCTTGGCCCATAGAGACGGACCCTAACGTTTCTCTCCGATAGCTCATTCAAGGACCCCGTAGCAACGCCCGAAAACGTGGATTTTCAGCACCAATTAAGGTGGCTGCTCGGGCTCCGAATGACCTATCGAGCGAAACTTCGGGATTTGGGGTCGCCTCAGATAGGCCGACACTTAACGCGTCGAACTGGACCCGCAACTAGAACGTAACTAGGTGTTTTACGTTTTCATTATAGTGACTTTATGGCAGACTTTTGTCCATTTGCAATAAGTTAAAACCGTCAAGCCCGGCCATCCTGAGATCAACGGGCAGTCAATTGGGCTTTCCTGAAGTATTTTAGAGCTTGTCATATTCGTGATGTTAACAGCCCATTGAAACATATTGCAAATGTACTGTACATTTGCAATATGTTTCACTGTACATTTGCAATATGTTTCAATGGGCTTTTTTTTGACATGTTGAAATCAACACCAACGAGCTATGGACAGGTACCACTATCAATCCTGGCCATCCCGAGATCAACGGGCAGTCAATTGGGCTTTCCTGAAGTATTTTAGAGCTTGTCATATTCGTGATGTTAACAGCCCATTGAAACATATTGCTAATGTACTGTACATTTGCAATATGTTTCACTGTACATTTGCAATATGTTTCAATGGGCTTTTTTTTGACATGTTGAAATCAACACCAACGAGCTATGGACAGGTACCACTATCAATACTGGCCATCCTGAGATCAACGGGCAGTCAATTGGCCATTCCTGAAGTATTTTAGAGCTTGTCATATTCGTGATGTTAACAGCCCATTGAAACATATTGCAAATGTACTGTACATTTGCAATATGTTTCACTGTACATTTGCAATATGTTTCAATGGGATAAATTTTGACATGTTGAAATCAACACCAACGAGCTATGGACAGGTACCGCTATCAATCCTGGCCATCCTGAGATCAATGGGCAGTCAATTGGGCATTCCTGAAGTATTTTAGAGCTTGTCATATTCGTGATGTTAAAAGCCCATTGAAACATATTGCAAATGTACTGTACATTTGCAATATGTTTCACTGTACATTTGCAATATGTTTCAATGGGATTTTTTTTGACATGTTGAAATCAACACCAATGAGCTATGGACAGGTACCGCTATCAATCCTGGCCATCCTGAGATCAATGGGCAGTCAATTGGCCATTCCTGAAGTATTTTAGAGCTTGTCATATTCGTGATGTTAACAGCCCATTGAAACATATTGCAAATGTACAGTGAAACATATTGCAAATGTACTGTACAAAGCAATGGAAGAGAGTGTGGACACTTTTTTTGAAAACCTCCATAAATCAGCAGGGGCTTCTCCAACTGACTTAGGGCCATAGTGGGATGCTCCCATACGGATCCTGGACCAGGAGCAGCCCCTAAAGTCATTTAAAACCCTTTTGAAAATATGGACCTGGTAAATGTACTGTACATTTGCAATATGTTTCACTGTACATTTGCAATATGTTTCAATGGGCTGTTAACATCACGAATTTGACATGTTGAAATCAACACCAACAAGCGATGGAGAGGTACCACAATCAATCCTGGCCATCCTTAGATCAACGGGCAGTCAATTGGGCATTCCTGCAGTATTTTAGAGCTTGTCATATTCAAGGTGATGTTAAAAGCCCATTGAAACATATTGCAAATGTACAGTGAAACATATTGCAAATGTACTGTACAAAGCAATGGAAGAGAGTGTGGACTCTGTCATTTTTTTGAACATTTTTGAAAACCTCCATAAATGAGCAGGGCTTCTCCCACTGACTTAGGGCCATAGTGGGATACTCCCATAAAGATCCTGGACCAGGAGCAGCCCCTAAAGTCATTTAAAACCCTTTTGAAAATATGGACCTGGTAAATGTACTGTACATTTGCAATATGTTTCACTGTACATTTGCAATATGTTTCAATGGGCTTTAAGATCACGATCCCAATGTAGGCACCCCTGGTCATTTTGGACGTTTTTCAAAAAATAGACCCTATAGGATGATTGAGGGCTTAACATAGTGATATGTATCATTTTGTCAGTTTAAATGCCATTTGGACATTGCTCACTGACTTTTGGGTTCGGAAGCCGACTTCCTATGACGATATATGTAAATGGACATAACATCATGACTTTTGACTTCCTATGGTAACATATTGCAAATGGACAAAACATATTGCAAATGGACAATAAAAAAGTGAATAAAAATAACTTTATTAAAATTAGACAAGGATATGTTTATACACATCTTCTATGCGTGAGATTATAACGAAAAGTCGTTAGAATCGCGAAAAACGGCCCAGAAAGCACTTTTTTAGGGGGTATAGTTATTCTGATATTTTTTGGGGAAATGTCAAAATTTGACCCTTGGGTCTTGTCTTCATGTACATTTGCAATATGTTTTGCCCCGTTGGAACGCGCTCGCCACCTATAGTAATTTTGAGTTGTTACACTTGGCATTTGCCGTATGCCGTTTGCCATAAGAAATACACGAAATGGCGTCCATTTGGGCACTCTTTTCCATCGTGTGTATGTTTGTTCCAATGGCAATATGTTGCCATTCATTTTTGTCCATTTCATGGGGGTGTTCCCTTCCCCAACATTACTGACTCCACATGGTTCTATACCCAACATTACTGACTCCACATGGTTCTATACCCAACATTACTGACTCCACATGGTTCTATACCCAACATTACTGACTCCACATGGTTCTATAACCAACATGACTGACTCCACATGGTTCTATATCCAACATTACTGACTCCACATGGTTCTATACCCAACATTACTGACTCCACATGGTTCTATACCCAACATTACTGACTCCACATGGTTCTATACCCAACATTACTGACTCCACATGGTTCTATACCCAACATTACTGACTCCACATGGTTCTATAACCAACATAACTGACTCCACATGGTTCTATAACCAACATTACTGACTCCACATGGTTCTATAACCAACATTACTGACTCCACATGGTTCTATACCCAACATTACTGACTCCACATGGTTCTATAACCAACATGACTGACTCCACATGGTTCTATATCCAACATTACTGACTCCACATGGTTCTATACCCAACATTACTGACTCCACATGGACACATGGTTCTATAACCAACATTACTGACTCCACATGGTTCTATACCCAACATTACTGACTCCACATGGTTCTATAACCAACATAACTGACTCTACATGGTTCTATAACCAACATTACTGACTCCACATGGTTCTATAACCAACATTACTGACTCCACATGGTTCTATACCCAACATTACTGACTCCACATGGTTCTATACCCAACATTACTGACTCCACATGGTTCTATAACCAACATGACTGACTCCACATGGTTCTATATCCAACATTACTGACTCCACATGGTTCTATACCCAACATTACTGACTCCACATGGACACATGGTTCTATAACCAACATTACTGACTACACATGGTTCTATATCCAACATTACTGACTACACATGGTTCTATACCCAACATTACTGACTACACACGGACACATGATTGTATACCCAACATTACTGACTCCACATGGTTCTATACCCAACATTACTGACTCCACATGGTTCTATATCCAACATTACTGACTCCACATGGTTCTATACCCAACATTACTGACTCCACATGGTTCTATACCCAACATTACTGACTACACATGGACACATGGTTCTATACCCAACATTACTGACTCCACATGGACACATGGTTCTAAACCCAACATTACTGACTCCACATGGTTCTATATCCAACATTACTGAATCCACATGGTTCCATACCCAACATTACTGACTCCACATGGTTCTATACCCAACATTACTGACTCCACATGGACACATGGTTCTAAACCCAACATTACTGACTCCACATGGTTCTATACCAAACATTATTGACTCCACATGGACACATGGTTCTAAACCCAACATTACTGACTCCACATAGTTCTATATCCAACGTTACTGACTACACAACGTTCTATAACCAACGTTACTGACTCCACATGGTTCTATAACCAACATTGCTGACTACAGAACAATATGAGATGAGTGTCAGATAAGGCCTGGGTCCCAAATGGAACCATATTGGCTGCATTGTGCCTGATATGCCCTGGCTAAAAGTAGTGCACTCCATAGGGAATAGGGTGCCATTTGAGGCACACATTGAGATATAGAAGCATGGTTCCCAAGAGAAGATGGATGTTATCAACAAAGGAACACTAAATCTCACTGCGGTGATGTCACAGACTGGTACAGACACGGGATGGAGTGGGTTACAATGGAGACAGAGACAAAGCTGAGGGCTGACCATTAGGAAGACAGATAGGGTGATAAGAGAATTACATGAGGGATGAGAGGAGGGAGGAGAGAGGAAAATAGTTAGGAGACAGGGAAATGGAGGGGAAATTAGTGGAGAGTAGAGGACACGAGATAAAGGGGGAGAATAGAGGCGAGGAGAGATGGAGATAAAATGTGTCTGTCTAGGGGGTCTGAGGTATGTCTGTCTTGATGATGGTGATAAAAAGGTCAGTTTGAAGGTCAGCTAGGTCACGTGAAGGTCATAGCAGTCAATTAAACGAGACACCAGGCACACATGCACACGCACACACACACACATACAGGACGGCATTCACATGCACTACCTTTCAAAAGTTTGGGGCCTGTCACACCCTGATCTATTTCACCTGTCTTTGTGCTTGTCTCCACCGCCCTCCAGGTTTCGCCCATCTTCCCCATTATCCCCTGGGTATTTATACCCGTGTTCTCTGTTTGTCTGTCGCCAGTTCGTTTTGTTTGTTCAAACCTACCAGTGTTTTCCCTTGCTCCTGTCTTTGCTATAGTCCCTGTTCTCTAGTTCCCGGTGTTGACCATTCTGCCTGCCCTGAGCCTGCCTGACGTCCTGTACCTTGCCCCATTACCGACCTCTGCCTGACCTGACCCC
Organism: Brachymystax lenok tsinlingensis; assembly: GCA_030435695.1. Classification (NCBI taxonomy): domain Eukaryota; kingdom Metazoa; phylum Chordata; class Actinopteri; order Salmoniformes; family Salmonidae; genus Brachymystax; species Brachymystax lenok. The sequence goes on along the minus strand of CM059787.1, from coordinate 5,488,483 downwards.
GCCTGCTGTTCCGGTGCCTTATACCCTCTCTGGATTATTGACCCCTGCTTGCCTTGACCTGTCGGTTGCCTGTCCCTGTTTATAGAATAAACTTTCAGTTTCTTCAACACTGTCTGCACCTGGGTCATACCTTAAAACGTGATGTGTTTGATGTATTTGATACCATTCCACTGATTCTGCTCCAGTCATTACCACAAGACCGTCGTCCCCAATTAAGGTGCCACAAACCACCTGTGGCTGAAATACTATTTGAAATGATTTCTATCTGGGCTTGATTGAGCTTAACTGGCGCAATGGAACCAATAGAACAGTGGACACGGGTTACAAACCCCGCCCATGCAGGAAGACGAGAAGAAAACGCTGAAAGTATCTGAAAGATTTCAAATAGTATTTAAACCCAGGCCTGCTCAGGAGTGTGATGTAACGGCTGGTAATGGGTCCATGGAAACGTGTGGCAGTTCAAGTCGCCATGGGTTAATGATTAAGGTCAATGATGCAACTCTGTAGAAGAAGCCTACGTGATAAACACTCCAATGTGTTACATCGATAAGGGACTTACTTACCAGAACAATTCTATAGTAGTAAAGCATCAGTCCAGACCAACACTTGTGCTGTAGGGCATCTCAGGTAGCCTAGTGGTTAGAGCGTTGGACTTGTAACCGGAGGGCTGCAAGTTCAAATCCCCGAGCTGACAAGGTAAAAATCTGTCGTTCTGCCCTGAACAAGGCAGTTAACCCACTGTTCCCTGGGCGCCAAGACGTGGATGTCGATTAAAAGGCAGCCCCGCACCTCTCTGATTCAGAGGGTTGGGTTAAATCACGGAAGACACATTTCGGTTGAAGGCATTCGGTTGTACAACTGACTAATAATGGTGACTTTGACTTTGACTTAATGAAAAAACGTTCATGTGTACCCTGCTTGTAAATAAATGTGCCTTCGGAAAGTATTCAGACCCCTTTGATTTTTCTCCACATTTTGTTACGTTACAGTCTGATTCTCAAATGGATTAAATAGTTTTTTTTCCCTCTCATCAATCTACACACAATACCCTATAATGACAAAGCAAAAACGGGTTTTTATAAATGTTTGCTAATTTATTAAAAATAAAAAACTTAAATATCACATTTACATAAGTATTCAGACCCTTTACTCAGTACTTTGTTGAAACACCTTTGGCAGCGATTACAGCATTGTGTCTTCTTGGGTATGACACTACAAGCTCTGTACCCCTGTATTTGGGGAGTTTCTCCCATTCTTCTCTGCAGATCCTCTCAAGCTCTGTCAGGCTGGATGGGGAGCGTCGCTGACCAGCTATTTTCAGGTCTCTCCAGAGATGTTAGATCGGGTTCAAGTCCGGGCTCTGGTTGGGCCACACAAGGACATTCAGAGACTTGTCCTGAAGCCACTCCTGCATTGTCTTGGCTGTGTGCTTAGGGTTGTTGTCCTGTTGGAAGGTGAACCTTCGCCCTAGTGTGAGGTCCTGATAGCTCTGGAACAGGTTTCCATCAAGGTTCTCTCTGTACTTTGTTCCGTTCATCTTTGCCTCAATCCTGACTAGTCTCCCAGTCCCTGCCACTAAAGATCACCACCATGCTTCACCATAGGGTTGGTGCCAGGTTTCCTACAGACGTGACGCCTGGAATTTATTTCATTTAACAACAATTCCTTCGACCTCATGGCTTGGTTTTTGCTCTGACATGCACTGTCAACTGTGGGACCTTATATAAGCAGGTGTGTGCCTTTCCAAATCATGTCTAATCAATTGAATTTACCACAGGTGGACTTCAATCCTGTTGTAGAAATATCTCATGGATGATCAATGGAAACAGGACGCACCTGAGCTCAATTTTGAGTCTCATATCAAAGGGTCTGAATACTTATGTAAATAAGGAATTTAAGTTTTTTATTTTTAATACATTTGCAAGAATTTCTAAAAACCTGTTTTTGCTTTGACATTATGGGGTATTGTGATGTCATTATGGGGTATTGTGATGTCATTAGGGGGTATTGTGATGTCATTAGGGGGTATTGTGATGTCATTATGGGGTATTGTGTGTAGATTGTTGAGGAATTAATTGTATTTAATCAATTTTAGAATTAGGCTGTAAACGTAACAAAATGTGGAAAGAGTGAAGGGGTCTGAACACTTTCCAAAGGCACTGTATTTGATTCTCCCAGTTCTAGGGTCTGAGACAGAGGTCGCAGTGTTAGGTTTAGGAGAATTACAGGTGTTTGATCTTAATTTGACCTGTATTGATGTAGCAACAAAATCCTGCTGCAACAGGATTTTAACATTTAGTCCATAATGTTGGTTGATAGGTGATTAGGCTATTAAAAAGAGGCTACATAAAAAAGTGGAATATTGTTAATATAACCGTGTGAGTGTGAGCTTTCAGTAAATTCATGCGGCTCAGGAACAAAAGAGTGATCAAATTAAGATCCTCCATCTGTAGGATTGAGTCTGTGTTGGAAGTCTCAGTAGTGTTAGGGTCTTACTCGTGTCAGAGGCCAGGGGTTAGAAGTCTTACCGGTGTTGGGGTTGAGGTCGAAGCGTCCAGCGCTGTTCCCTAATTGGATGCTGTAGGACACTCGTCCGTTCTCTCCCTCATCCTCGTCACGAGCCATCACGTACACAACCACGAACCTGACAACACACAGCAGATAGTCAGGACCTGGACCTTAAAAGTCAAGCTAGGTTCTTGGCATCAATCTTTCACTTTTCCTTTGTGATTCAGGCCTCATGCCTGTCTCCTCTTGACAAGGTCTACAGATGCACACACAGTATTTGGACTAGACTATGGACAGCTCAACTTTAGACTTCTTACATCATGGGGGGATAAATTCTCCCTTATAATTTTGTGCTTTTAATAATTTGAATGAGATACGCCTCTTAGTGAATGTTTTGCTCACCCGACAGGCTGGTCCTCCATGACGCTGACGGCGGAAGGTGAGCTGAACACGGGAGCGTTGTCATTCTCATCCGTCACAAACACCCGGGCCGTCACTGACCCCCAGCGCCGAGCGGAAACGTCCTCAGCCTGGTCAGTCGCCCTGACAACCAGGTAGAGGGAGGGCGTGGTCTCGTGATCTAACTTCTGACCCAAGGTCAGGACCCCAGTGGAAGGGTCAAGGGTCAGGAGGTGAAGGGAGTCGGGCCAGCGGTGCTGGATGGAGTAACGCAGCTCGCTGTTGGGACCACTGCCGTCCTAAAAAGGAACAGAGACGTGAGAACATCTGATTAATATCTCAAGTACCTAAAGTATATACGTTTTTTAGGGACAAGACATTACCTTATCAGCCCAACTCCTGAGATGTTGATAGTAATAGCAACAAAATGACTGAACCTGAAGAGACGTCATATCTTAACTCCAACCCTGATATTGAAACCCCAACATGCTGGCTCTTCACCCCTCCATTTCTCAACTTATCAGATTATTGACTATATTTTACTATTTTATTATCATATGTAAAGCTGTTTTATTTTATTATTATCTTTTATTTTATTATATATCTACTACTGTCCCACCTTATCAGCAGCCTGGAAGGTGAAGATGGAGGCTCCCGGCTGGGTGTTCTCCGGTATCACTATGGTAACGGGGTCCTCAGTGAACTGGGGGGCGTGGTCATTGCTGTCTTGGACGTTAATGTCCAGCTGTACTCTGTGACTGCTGGGGTACGCCAGCGTGAAATCTGATACCTCCACATGCAGAGTGTACCTGGAAGGAGAGAGGGATGGATGGATGGATGGATGGATGAGAGAGAGAGAGAGAATGAGAGAGAAAGAGTGAGAGACCAAGAGAGTGAGAGAGAGAGACAGAATGAGAGAGAGAGAATGAGAGACAAAGAGTGAGAGAGAGAGTGAGAGAGAGAGAAAAAGAAAAAGAGAGAGTCAAGTCAAGTTGAGATTGAAGTAAATGATAGAAAAAAGGAAATCCCTCTAAACTCCCAGATGTATCCCGTATAATGGGTTTAATCAAGATGTAATGAGGAATAGGATAAACTAGCAGGTTCACCTATCCCCTTCCTCATAGTCCAGTTCTCTGACCAGGTACACGTCTCCCGTAACCCGGTCAACCATGAACGTCCCCTTCCGGTCCGTCCCGCCCACCACCACGTACGTCGCCTGGCCATCCAACGACAGGGTATCACGCTGGTCATGTGACCGGACAGAGCCAATGACAGAGCCTGGGGCAATGCCCTCCACTGAGTTGAGGGTCATGGAGAGAGTGTTCTTGGCAGAAGACTTACTGGAGTTCAGAACCTGCAGGTGAAGACAGATAGAGTTGTCTTCAATCCAGTTCAATTTAATTCAATGCAACTGGGAACCATTTCTAATGGGTGGGAAAGCAGGGAAAAGTACTTAAAGTTCCAGTCAAAAGTTTGGACACCTACTCATTCAAGGGTTTTTCTTAATTTTTTAAAACTATTTTCTACATTGTAGAATAATAGTGAAGACATCAAAACTATGAAATAACATATATATGGAATCAAGTAGTAACCAAAAAAGTAGTCACCTGGAATGGATTTCAATCAACAGGTGTGCCTTGTTAAAAGTTAATTTGTGGAATTTCTTTCCTTCTTAATGTGTTTGCTGAGCCAGTCAGCTGTGTAGGGGTGGCATACAGAAGATAGCCCTATTTGGTCAAAAAGCCCTTACACAGCCTGGAGGTTATGTGGGTCATTGTCCTGTTGAAAAACAAATAATAGTCCCACTAAGCACAAACCAGATGTGATGGCGTATCGCTGCAGAATGCTGTGGTAGCCATGCTGGTTAAGCGTGCCTTGAATTCTAAATAAATCACTGACAGTGTCACCAGCAAAGCACCATCACACCTCATCGTCCATGTTTCACGGTGAGAACCACACATGCGGAGATCATCCGTTCACCTATACTGCGTCTCACAAAGACACGACGGTTGGAACCAAAAATCTCAAATTTGGACTGAAAACCAAAGGACAGATTTCCACCGGTCTAATGTCCATTGCTCATGTTTCTTGGTCCAAGCAAGTCTCTTCTTATTGGTGTCCTTTAGTAGTGGTTTCTTTGCAGCAATTCAACCATGAAGGCCTGATTCACACAGTCTCCTCTGAACAGTTGATGTTGAGATGTGTCTGTTACTCTGTAAAGCATTTATTTGGGATGAAAGTTCTGAGGCTGGTAACTCACATTAAAATATTTTTTATATAAATATACATTTTTTAAATATAACCTTTATTTAACTAGGCAAGTCAGTTAAGAACAAATTCTTATTTACAATGATGGCCTAGGAACAGTGGGTTAACTGCCTTGTTCAGGGGCAGAACAACAGATTTTTAGGGTCAAAACCCTAATGAATTTGAACCCAGGTAACTCTGGGTCTTCTTTTCCTGTGGCAGTCCTCATGACAGCCAGTTTCATCATAGATGGTTTTCACGGCTGCATTGACTGACCTTCATGTCTTAAAGTAATGATGGACTGTCGTTTCTCTTTGCTTATTTCAGCTGTTCTTGCCATAATATGGACGGTCTTTTGACCAAGAACGAGAGTGATGGAGTGCTGCATCAGATGACCTGGCCTCCACAATCACCCGACCTCAACCCAATTGAAATGGTTTGGGATGAGTTGGACCGCAGAGTGAAGGAAAGGAGCCAACAAGTGCTCAGCATATGTGGGAACTCCTTCAAGACTGTTGGAAAAGCATTCCAGGTGAAGCTGGTTGAGAGAATGCCAAGAATGTGCAAAGCTGTCATCAAGGCAAAGGGTGGCTACTTTGAATAATCTAAAATATAAAATATATTTTGAATTGTTTAACACTTTTTTGGTTAGTTACTACATGATTCCATATGTGTTATTTCATAGTTTTGATGTCTTCACTATTATTCTACAATGTAGAAAATAGTAAAAATAAAGAAAAACCCTTGAATGAGTAGGTGTGTCCAAACTTTTGACTGGCACTGCATATTTCAACTCCATTCACTTTAATACAATTAATCTTCTGCTTTATGCCTGTCAAAATAAATTGACTCAGACCGACAAGTCCCCCCAGGTTCGAACGGCTTAAATACCCCTCTAAAGAAATAGACCATGTCTGGGGGGACAGTGGCAGAGTGACAGACAGTGACTCTAAGGATACAGACAGACAGTTGTCCAGATGTTGTCTGTCAGTGACTATAACCGTAAAAAATGTTTTGTCCTAACAGCCTAAAACAATGATTTTCCAATAGACACAGTTTGTGTCCCAACTGGCAACCTATTCCCTACATAGTGCACTACTTTTGACCAGGTCCTATCGGGCTCTGGTCAAAAGTAGTGCACCCTATACTGTAGGGAATAAGGTGGCGTTTGGAACACAGGCATAATATTTAACTGTAGTGTTTGGCATGGACATGACAGAGAGGGGGATAAGTGATGACAGGAAAACAATGATGGGAGGACAAAAAAAGAAACAAGTGTGTAAACATTTACATTCAGAGACATGCTCCAACACACGCTATTGGTCAGGCCAACACGCTATTGGTCAGGCCAACAAATTACTATTCAGGCCAACAAGCTATTGGTCGGGCCAACAAGAACGACCCTAGTGTTGGGGATGGTAATAGAACTCTCTGTTAACCCTAGCGGTGGGGATGGTAATAGAACTCTCTGTTAACCCTAGTGGTGGGGATGGTAATAGAACTCTCTGTTAACCCTAGCGGTGGGGATGGTAATAGAACTCTCTGTTGACCCTAGTGGTGGGGATGGTAATAGAGCTCTCTGTTGACCCTAGCGGTGGGGATGGTAATAGAACTCTCTGTTGACCCTAGTGGTGGGGATGGTAATAGAACTCTCTGTTGACCCTAGTGGTGGGGATGGTAATAGATCTCTCTGTTAACCCTAGTGGTGGGGATGGTAATAGATCTCTCTGTTGACCCTAGTGGTGGGGATGGTAATAGAACTCTCTGTTGACCCTAGTGGTGGGGATGGTAATAGATCTCTCTGTTGACCCTAGTGGTGGGGATGGTAATAGATCTCTCTGTTGACCCTAGTGGTGGGGATGGTAATAGATCTCTCTGTTGACCCTAGTGGTGGGGATGGTAATAGAACTCTCTGTTGACCCTAGTGGTGGGGATGGTAATAGATCTCTCTGTTAACCCTAGTGGTGGGGATGGTAATAGAACTCTCTGTTGACCCTAGTGTTGGGGATGGTAATAGATCTCTCTGTTGACCCTAGTGGTGGGGATGGTAATAGAACTCTCTGTTGACCCTAGTGGTGGGGATGGTAATAGATCTCTCTGTTAACCCTAGTGGTGGGGATGGTAATAGAGCTCTCTGTTAACCCTAGTGTTGGGGATGGTAATAGAACTCTCTGTTGACCCTAGTGGTGGGGATGGTAATAGATCTCTCTGTTAACCCTAGTGGTGGGGATGGTAATAGATCTCTCTGTTGACCCTAGTGGTGGGGATGGTAATAGAACTCTCTGTTGACCCTAGTGGTGGGGATGGTAATAGATCTCTCTGTTAACCCTAGTGGTGGGGATGGTAATAGATCTCTCTGTTAACCGTAGTGGTGGGGATGGTAATAGATCTCTCTGTTAACCGTAGTGGTGGGGATGGTAATAGATCTCTCTGTTGACCCTAGTGGTGGGGATTGAAGGCATAATCCTCCTCAGGACAACGATAGAGGTAGAAGTCACTCTTGATCACTCGCGATCTGCCTGTGCTTTGATGACCCGGCAACACACAGACGGGGAACAAAAGTGTGTGTGTGCGTGTGCGTGTTTGTAAAACACACCAGAGCTTCCGCAGCTGACTGGCAATAATAATCACATTTCCTCTGATGTCTGCATAGTGTAAATATCTGAATACCAGTGGAGGAAAAGAGTCATGATAATTAACATGAGGCAGAGATTTAGCGTGCATCCCTATTCCCTATATAGTGCACTACTGTTGACCAGGGCCCATAGGGCTCCCTATTCCAGGGCCTTAGGGAATAGAGGGCTGTTTGGGACAGGGATTGATGGTCATAAAGGAGATTTAGACAACCACAGCAGACACACAGAGCACCCCATGTCATGAGTGTGTGTGTGGTGTGTGTGTGTGTGGTGTGTGTGTGGTGTGTGTTGTGTGTGTGGTGTGAGTGTGTGGTGTGAGTGTGTGTGTGAGGTGTGTTTTTGGTTTGTGGTTTTTGTGTGTGTGTGGTGTGTGTGTGTGTGTGTGTGTGGTGTGTGTGTGTTTGTGTGTGGTGTGTGTGTGGTGTGTGTGGTGTGTGTGTGGCGTGTGTGTGTGTGGCGTGTGTGTGTGTGGCGTGTGTGTGTGTGGCGTGTGTGAGTGTGTGGTGTGTGTCTGTGTGTGGGTGTGAGTGTGTGTGTGGTGTGTGTGAGTGTGTGGCGTGTGTGTGTGGTGTGTGTGTGGTGTGTGTGTGTGTGGTGTGTGTGAGGTGTGTGTGGCGTGTGAGTGGCGTGTGTGTGTGGTGTGTGTGTGTGTGTGTGTGTGTGGTGTGTGTGGCGTGTGTGTGGCGTGTGTGTGTGTGTGGCGTGTGGTGTGTGTGTGGTGTGAGTGTGTGTGTGTGTAGTGGCGTGTGTGTGTGTGTGTGTGTGTGTGTGTCTGTGTGTGTGTGTGTGTGTGTGTGTGTGTGTGTGTGTGTGTGTGTGTGTGTGTGTGTGTGTGTGTGTGTGTGTGAGGTGTGTGTGGCGTGTGTGTGTGTGTGAGTGTGTGTGTGTGTGTGTGTGTGTGGTGTGTGTGTGTGAGTGTGTGGTGTGTGTCTGTGTGTGCGTGTGGTGTGTGGTGTGTGTGAGGTGTGTGTGTGGCGTGTGGCGTGTGTGTGTGTGGTGTGTGTGTGTGGCGTGTGTGTATGTGGGTGGTGTGTTTTTGGTGTGTGGTGTGTGTGTTTGGTGTGTTTTTGGTGTGTGGTGTGTGTGTGTGTGTGTGTGTGTGTGTGTGTGTGTGTGTGTGTGGTGTGTTTTTGGTGTGTGGTGTGTGTGTTTGGTGTGTTTTTGGTGTGTGGTGTGTGTGTGTGGTGTGTTTTTGGTGTGTGGTGTGTGTGTGTGGTGTGTGTGATGAATGTGTGTGGTGTGTGGTGTGTGTGCTGTGTGGTGTGTGTGGTGTGTGGTGTGTGGTGTGTGTATGTGGTGTGTGGTGTGTGGCGTGTGTATGAGTGTGTGGTGTGTGTTTGTGTAGTGTGTGTGGCGTGTGTCTGTGTGTGGCGTGTGTGTGTGGCGTGTGTGTGGTGTGTGTTGTGTGTGGTGTGTGTGGTGTGTGTTGTGTGTGGTGTGTGTGTGTGTGTGTGTGGTGTGTGTGTGTGTGGCGTGTGTGTGTGGCGTGTGTGTGTGGCGTGTGTCTATGTGTGTGTGGTGTGTGTGTGTGTGTGTGGCGTGTGTGGTGTGTGGTGTGTGGTGTGTGTGGCGTGTGGTGTGTGTGTGTGTGGTGTGTGTGTGGTATGTGTGTGTGTGTGGCGTGTGTGTGTGGTGTGTGTGTGTGTGTGTGTATGTGGTGTGTGTGGTGCGTGTGAGTGTGTGGTGTGTGTGAGTGTGTGGTGTGTTTTTGGTGTGTGTGTGGTGTGTGTGAGTGTGTGGTGTGTGTGTGTGTGGTGTGTGTGTGGTGTGTTTTTTGTGTGTGGTGTGTGTGTGTGGTGTGTGGTGTGTGGTGTTTTTGATGAATGTGTGTGTGGTGTGTGGTGTGTGTGATGAGTGTGTGTGGTGTGTGTGGTGTGTATGGTGTGTGTGTGTGGTGTGTTTGGTGTGTGTGTGTGGTGTGTATGGTGTGTGTGGTGTGTGTGGTGTGATGAGTGTGTGTGTGGTGTGTGTGTGGTGTGTGTGTGGTGTGTGTGTGTGTGTGTGTGTGTGTGTGTGTGTGTGGTCTGTGTGTGGTGTGTGTGTGTGTGTGGTCTGTGTGTGTGTGTGGCGTGTGTGTGTGGTGTGTGTGTATGTAGTGTGTGTGGTGTGTGTGAGTGTGTGGTGTGTGTGTGTGTGTGTGTGTGTGTGTGTGTTTTTGGTGTGTGGTTTTTGTGTGTGGTGTGTGTGTTGTCTGGTTTGTGTGTGTGGTGTGTGTGGTGTGTGGTGTGTGTGTTTGTGTGTGTGGTGTGGTGTGTGTGTGTGTGGTGTGTGTGGTGTGTGTGTGTGTGTGGAGTGGTGTGTGTGTGTGGTGTGTGTGTGTGGCGTGTGTGTGTGTGGCGTGTGTGTGTGGCGTGTGTGAGTGTGTGTCTGTGTGTTTGGTGTGTGTGAGTGTGTGTCTGTGTGTGTGTGTGTGTGGTGTGTGTTTGGTGTGTGTGAGTATGTGTGAATGTGTGTGTGTGTGTGGTGTGTGTGTTGCGTGTGTGAGTGTGTGTCTGTGTGTGTGTGTGTGTGTCTGTGTGGTGTGTGTGGTGTGTGTCTGTGTGTGTGTGTGGTGTGGTGTGTGTGTGTGGTGTGTGTGTGTGGCGTGTGTGGCGTGTGTGAGTGTGTGTGTGTGTGGTGTGTGTGTGTGTGTGTTTGGTGTGTGTGAGTGTGTGTCTGTGGTGTGTGTGTGTGGTGTGTGTGTGTGTCTGTGTGTGTGTGTGGTGTGTGTGAGGTGTGTGTGTGTGTGTCAGTGTGTGTGAGTGTGGTGTGTGTGTGTGGTGTGTGTGTGTGTGTGGTGTGTGTCTGTGGTGTGTGTGAGTGTGTGTCTGTGTGTGTGTTTGTGGTGTGTGTGAGGTGTGTGTGTGGCGTGTGTGTGTGACTGTGGTGTGTGTGTGTGTGGTGTGTGTGGTGTGTGTTGTGTGTGTGTGTGGTGTGTGTCTGTGCGTGTGTGTGGTGTGTGTGAGGTGTGTGTGTGGTGTGTGTGTGGCGTGTATGTGGTGTGTGTGAGTGTGTGGTTTTTTTGTGGTGTGTGTGTGGTGTGTGTGAGTGTGTGGTGTGTGTGTGTGGTGTGTTTTTGGTGTGTGGTGTGTGTGGTGTGTGTGTTGTGTGTGTGGTGCGTGTGAGTGTGTGGTGTGTGTGAGTGTGTGGTGTGTTTTTGGTGTGTGGTGTGTGTGAGTGTGTGGTGTGTGTGGTGTGTTTTTTGTGTGTGGTGTGTGTGTTGTCTGGTTTGTGTGTGTGTGTGTGTGGTGTGTGGTGTGTGGTGTTTTTGATGAATGTGTGTGGTGTGTGTGGTGTGTATTGTGTGTGTGCTGTGTGAGTGTGATCAGTGTGTGTGGTGTGTATGGTTTGTGTGGTCTGTGTGTGTGTGTTGTCTGTGTGTGTTGTGTGTGTTCGTGGTGTGTGTGTGGTGTGTGTGTGTGTGGTGTGTGTGTGAGTGTGTGGTGTGTTTGTGGTGTGTGTGTTGTGTGGTGTGTGTGAGTGTGTGTGTGTGTGGCGTGTGTGTGTGTGTGTGTGTGTGTGTGTGTGTGTGTGTGTGTGTGTGTGTGTGAGGTGTGTGTGTGTGTGGTGTGTGTGGCTGTGGTGTGTGTGTGTGTGTGGTGTGTGTTGTGTGTGTGTGTGGCGTGTGTGTGTGTGAGTGTGTGTGTGTGTGTTGTGTGTGTGTGTGTTGTGTGTGTGTGTGTGTTGTGTGGTGTGTGTGTGTGGTGTGTGTGTTTGGTGTGTGTGTGTGTGTGGTGTGTGTGTGTGGTGTGTTTGTGGTGTGTGTGTTGTGTGGTGTGTGTGTGTGGCGTGTGTCTGTGTGTGTGTGTGGTTTGTGTGTGAGGTGTGTGTGTGGTGTGTGTGGCTGTGGTGTGTGTGTGTGTGTGTGTGGCGTGTGTTGTGTGTGTGTGTGGCGTGTGTGTGTGAGTGTGAGTGTGTGTGTGTGGCGTGTGTGTGGTGTGTGTGTGTGTGGCGTGTGTGTATGTGGTGTGTGTGAGTGTGTGGTTTTTTTGTGGTGTGTGTGTGGTGTGTGTGAGTGTGTGGTGTGTGTGGTGTGTGTGTGGCGTTTGTGTGTAGCGTGTGTGTGTGGTGTGTGTGTGTGTGGCGTGTGTGTATGTGGTGTGCGTGTGAGTGTGTGGTGTGTTTTTGTTGTGTGTGTGGTGTGTGGTGTGTGTGGTGTGTGTGTGTCTGTGGTGTGTGTTGTGTGTGGTCTGTGTGTGTGTGTGTGTCTGTGTGTGTGGTGTGTGTGTTGTGTGTGGTCTGTGTGTGTGTGTGTGTGTGTGGTCTGTGTGTGTGTGTGGTGTGTGTGTGGTGTGTGTGTGTGTGGTGTGTGTATGTAGTGTGTGTGGTGTGTATGAGTGTGATGTGTGTTTGTGGTGTGTGTTTGTTTTTGTTGTCTGGTTTGTGTGTGGTGTTTGTGAGGAGTGTGTGGTGTGTGTGGTTTGTGTGTGTGTGGTTTGTGTGTGTGTGTGGTTTGTGTGGCGTGTGTGTGTGTGTGTGTGTGTTGTGTGTGTGGTGTGTGTGTGTGGTTTGTGTGTTGTGTGTGGCGTGTGTGGCGTGTGTGGCGTGTGTGGCGTGTGTGTGTGGTGTGTGTGTGTGGCGTGTGTGGTGTGTGGGTGTTTGGCGTGTGGCGTGTGGCGTGTGTGGCGTGTGTGGCGTGAGTGGCGTGAGTGGCGTGAGTGGCGTGTGTGTGTGGCGTGTGGCGTGTGGCGTGTGTGGCGTGTGGCGTGTGGCGTGTGTGGCGTGTGTGATGCGTGTGTGGCGTGTGTGGCGTGTGTGGCGTGTGTGGCGTGTGTGGCGTGTTTGGTGTGTGTTTGGTGTGTTTGGTGTGTTTGGTGTGTGTGTGTGGCGTGTGGCGTGTGGTGTGTGGCGTGTGTGGCGTGTGTGGCGTGTGGTGTGTGTGGCGTGTGTTGTGCGTGTGTGGCGTGTGTGGCGTGTGTGGCGTGTGTGGTGTGTGTGGTGTGTGTGGTGTGTGGTGTGTGGTGTTTGGTGTGTGTTTGGTGTGTGTTTGGTGTGTGTTTGGTGTGTGGTGTGTGTGGTGTGTGTGATCTTACTGCCAGTCAGGCAGAGCATAGTAGCACTGCTAATGCTGACAGGCCTAACCACATATCTAGGATCAGATTACCCCAGTCCTAACCTTAACACTAACCCCCCCAGACAGACAGTAGCTGACTGGGGGCCGGGCGCACGCACACTGATTCAGGTTCAGATTATTTACTTAAAACCTCCAGTGGTTAACGTTGGAGGTTTTAAGTAAATAATTTGAACCTGTATCAATAGTTAGGGAGTGTACGTGCCCCCAGGTAGTTAGACAGGCAGACAGTTAGACAGGCAGACAGATATGCAGACAGACAGGCAGGCAGACACACATTCTTTAGTTTTGGAGGTGAATTCCTGATTAATTGATACACAGCCGTGTTTCCTAGGACACCCCTAGTTGAATCAGGTGAATCAAGGTGAATCAGGTGTTAGGGCTGGACTAGAGCAATGGCAGGAGCATCCAACTGAGCGAGTTCAGAAAGACTGACGCAGAACTCTCAGGTAGATAATGAGAGGAGAGTTGTTGTACCGAAGGTGGCCAGCAGGGCTCCTCACCTTGGCTTTGGGTTTGAACACTGTACACCTCTGGGAGCAGAAAACATGGCCAGGTTTGAAATACTTTTCTGTTTTTCACAGGCAAGGATTCAACTCTCTCTCCCACTCTCTCTCTCTCTCTCTCTCTCTCTATTCCAGACTCTCTGGATTTCAACACTTCTCACACAGATGACGTGATTGAGGCCCATGAGACCCCAAGTGTTTAAGAGAGAGCAGATGAGGACAGAACAGAACCAGCAGAGGTACTGTATCTTCTGGAGGTCTGGTGCGTGTGCGTGTGCGTGTGTGTGTGTGTGTGTGCGTTACCTGAATGGCGTAGGGGACAGGTAGAGGTGTGCGGAGGTGTGCCGTTGTCAGAAGCGGACACTGTCAGGCTGTACTCAGCCCCCTCGCTGTGTCTGAGAAGGGAGGAGTGACGTAGTTCTCCTGTGGTGGGATTCAATGAGAAACACTCCACTCTGGAACCTGGAGAGGACAACACAGAGATCTCTGTAGAGTTACAACTAAAACGATTGAATACACATTATACACAGAGAATATTTATCTCTTTATATAAAAGCGAGACACATTATCCAACATGAATAATATAGTCTCAACCCACTGGGCAAAGATGTCAGTTCAATGTCTAGCTTTGATTTATATTTGATTGTTGTCTAACTCAAATTAATTTAATAATTCAAAGTGAAATCAACCAAAACAATATAACCACTATATACAGTGAGGGGAAAAAAGTATTTGATCCCCTAATGATTTTGTATGTTTGCCCACTGACAAAGAAATGATCAGTCTATAATTTTAATGGTAGGTTTATTTGAACAGTGAGAGAAAGAATAACAACAACAAAAATCCAGAAAAACGCATGTGAAAAATTGTATTAATTGATTTGCATTTTAATGAGGGAAATACGTATTTGACCCCTCTGCAAAACATGACTTAGTACTTGGTGGCAAAACCCTTGTTGGCAATCACAGAGGTCAGACGTTTCTTGTAGTTGGCCACCAGGTTTGCACACATCTCAGGAGGGATTTTGTCCCACTCCTCTTTGCAGTCATTAAGGTTTCGAGGCTGACGTTTGGCAACTCGAACTTTCAGCTCCCACAGATTTTCTATGGGATTAAGGTCTGGAGACTGGCTAGGCCACTCCAGGACCTTAATGTGCTTCTTCTTGAGCCACTCCTTTGTTGCCTTGGCCGTGTGTTTTGGGTCATTGTCATGCTGGAATACCCATCCACGACCCATTTTCAATGCCCTGGCTGAGGGAAGGAGGTTCTCACCCAAGATTTGACGGTACATGGCCCCGTCCATCGTCCCTTTGATGTGGTGAAGTTGTCCTGTCCCTTTAGCAGAAAAACACCCCCAAAGCATAATGTTTCCACCTCCATGTTTGACGGTGGGGATGGTGTTCTTGGGGTCATAGGCAGCATTCCTCCTCCTCCAAACACGGCGAGTTGAGTTGATGACAAAGAACTCCATTTTGGTCTCATCTGACCACAACACTTTCACCCAGTTGTCCTCTGAATCATTCAGATGTTCATTGGCAAACTTCAGGCGGGCATGTATATGTGCTTTCTTGAGCAGGGGACCTTGCAGGCGCTGCAGGATTTCAGTCCTTCACGGCGTAGTGTGTTACCAATTGTTTTCTTGGTAACTATGGTCCCAGCTGCCTTGAGATCATTGACAAGATCCTCCAGTGTAGTTCTGGGCTGATTCCTCACCGTTCTCATGATAATTGCAACTCCACGAGGTGAGATCTTGCATGGAGCCCCAGGCCGAGGGAGATTTACAGTTCTTTTGTGTGACTTCCATTTGCGAATAATCGCACCAACTGTTGTCACCTTCTCACCAAGCTGCTTGGCGATGGTCTTGTAGCCCATTCCAGCCTTGTGTAGGTCTACAATCTTGTCCCTGACATCCTTGGAGAGCTCTTTGTCTTGGCCATGGTGGAGAGTTTGGAATCTGATTGATTGATTGCTTCTGTGGACAGGTGTCTTTTATACAGGTAACAAGCTGAGATTAGGAGCATTCCCTTTAAGAGTGTGCTCCCAATCTCAGCTCGTTACCTGTATAAAAGACACCTGGGAGCCAGAAATCTTTCTGATTGAGAGGGTCAAATACTTATTTCCCTCATTAAAATGCAAATCAATTTATAACATTTTTCACATGCGTTTTTCAGGATTTTTTTTTTTGTTATTCTGTCTCTCACTGTTCAAATAAACCTACCATTAAAATTATAGACTGATAATTTCTTTGTCAGTGGGCAAACGTACAAAATCAGCAGGGGATCAAATACTTTTTTCCCTCACTGTGATTGGATTTAGGTCGAAGGTTAGATAAAAATTAAAATACAAAAAGTCCCAAATTCATTTAAGTTAAATACTTTTTGTAAATACAATCAGTTTTTCCATGTTCTTTCACCATTATCAGATTTAATATTGTTGTTGAAATGACATAGAAACAACATTTATTCAACCAATTTGTACCCAGTGGGAAGACTCAACACATTAGGGTCTTACCTGACAGCGAGTAGTAAAGCTAGTGGTGTTTGTGTGTGTGTGTGTGTGTGTGTATAATAAAGTACTTAAGTTAAAATACTTTAATGTACTACTTTTTTTTAAATGTTTAATGTACTACTTTTTTTTTTAAATGTTTACCTTTATTTAACTAGGCAAGTCAGTTAAGAACACATTCTTATTCATAATGACTGGGGAACAGTGGGTTAACTGCCTTGTTCAGTGGCAGAATGACAGATTTTTATCTTGTCAGCTCGGGGATTCGTAGTTTTGGGGGGTATCTGTACCTTAATATTCATATATTTCATGCCATTTACGTTTTCTTCATTATATTCCTGAAGAAAATAATTGTACTTTTTACTCCATACATTTTCCCTGACACCCAAAAGTTCTTGTTACATTTTGAATGCTTAACAGGACAGGAAAATGGTCCAATTCAACACAAAATAACATCCCTGGTCATCCCTACTGCCTCTGATCTGGCCAACTCAATTAAACACGTTTTGTTTGTAAATTATGTCTGCTTTGCTTTAATATAAGGATTTTTATAACATTTTATACTTTTACTTTTGATACTTAAGAATATTTAAAACCAAACACTTTTACTCAAGTAGTATTTTACTGGGTGACTTTCACTTTTACTTGAGTCATTTTCTATTAAGGTATCTTTACTTTTACTTAAGTATGACAAATGGGTGTGTGGGTGTGTGTTAGGTCTTACCTGACAGTGAGTAATGGAGTGTTCCGTTCTCTCCCTCATCAGGATCTTTAGCTGTCACTGTCCCCAAGACTGAGCCAGGCTGGGATCCCTCCATCACCTACAGAGAGAGAGCATTATTCATCTTCCCTCGAGCCAAAACGTTTTCCCACCCTTGGTGTAGGGAAGCAATTTGGGATAGGACGTCCCTCTTTTACCTGTATGAGCAGTTCCCTGTCGGGGTGGGCGTGGCTAAAGACAGGGGCATTGTCGTTCTCATCCAATATGGTGATGTGGGCAGTACCCGTAGCGCTGCGAGGGGGCGTGCCTCCGTCCTGTACCACAACCACCAGCTGGTAGCTAGACTGCTGCTCTCTATCGAGAGATAACCTAGTACTGATCTCACCTAGAGAGAGACGGGGAGAGAAGAGGGATAGAGGGAGCGAGAGAGACGAAGAGGGAGAGCCGAAGAGGGAGCGAGAGAGAGAGAGAGAGAGAGAGAGAGAGAGAGAGAGAGAGAGAGAGAGAGAGAGAGAGGAGAGTAAAGGCAGGGTTAAAGAGGGAGAAGAAGGGAGAGCAGGATAGACACAAAATAAGACAGGTCTAAATGAGTATTATTTATCTACAGCGTTCCTATGTCTGCTGCCAGGTAAACTAACAACCTCAGGAAGTCCTGGTCATAAAGCATTCATATTGTCACGGCTGCCACCGATCCTCCATTTCCTTTCTGTTGATTTTCTTATTGGTTGCACCTGTTCCTCGTTTTGTGTTTGTTAGGGCTATTTAAGCCGGTTAAGCCCGCCTCCTTTTGTGCGGGCTTGTTTTCTGTTCTGTTGGTGTTGTGTACAGTGATTGAGTTCATGTCCTATGTTTGGGCTGCTCTTATGTAACTATTTTTCGCCTGTGTGATTTTGGCGTTGGGACTATTGGGCACCGCATCAAAGACGGTTTTCCGTTCACTCTGCTCTCTGCGCCTGACTCCACACCCACCACTCCTAGCTGTCGTGACACATATGGACAGATCCTAGATAGATCATAATGAATTAGATTCATATGGACAGATCCTAGATAGATCATAATGAATTAGAGTGATATGGACAGATCCTAAATAGATCATAATGAATTAGAGTGATATGGACAGATCCTAGATAGATCATAATGAATTAGATTCATATGGACAGATCCTAGATAGATCATAATGAATTAGAGTGATATGGACAGATCCTAGATAGATCATAATGAATTAGATTCATATGGACAGATCCTAGATAGATCATAATGAATTAGATTCATATGAACAGATCCTAGATAGATCATAATGAATTAGAGTGATATGGACAGATCCTAGATAGATCATAATGAATTAGATTCATATGGACAGATCCTAGATAGATCATAATGAATTAGATTCATATGGACAGATCCTAGATAGATCATAATGAATTAGATTCATATGGACAGATCCTAGATAGATCATAAAGAATTAGAGTGATATGGACAGATCCTAGATAGATCATAATGAATTAGATTCATATGAACAGATCCTAGATAGATCATAATGAATTAGATTCATATGAACAGATCTTAGATAGATCATAATGAATATGATTCATATGGACAGATCCTATATAGATCATAATGAATTAGATTCATATGGACAGATCCTATATAGATCATAATGAATTAGAGTGATATGGACAGATCCTAGATAGATCATAATGAATTAGAGTGATATGGACAGATCCTAGATAGATCATAATGAATTAGATTCATATGGACAGATCCTAGATAGATCATAATGAATTAGAGTGATATGGACAGATCCTAGATAGATCATAATGAATTAGATTCATATGAACAGATCCTAGATAGATCATAATGAATTAGATTCATATGAACAGATCTTAGATAGAATATAATGAATTAGATTCATATGAACAGATCCTAGATAGATCATAATGAATTAGAGTGATATGGACAGATCCTAGATAGATCATAATGAATTAGATTCATATGGACAGATCCTAGATAGATCATAATGAATTAGATTCATATGGACAGATCCTAGATAGATCCTAATGAATTAGATTCATATGAACAGATCTTAGATAGATCATAACGAATTAGATTCATATGGACAGATCCTAGATCAGCACTCGTACTCCGAGACCCTTGGTGTTCCTCACCTGTGTGTGAGTTGATCTGGAAGTGTCTGTCAGTGTGCAGGAGTCTGAAGGTCAGTCTGGCGTTCAGTCCTGCGTCTCTGTCGGTAGCCGACACGCGGCCGAACCCCGTACCCGCCGGGAGGTTCTCTCTCACAGCCAGAAACACCCTCTCCTGACTCAGACGGGGACTGTTGTCGTTCTCATCTGTCACAGAGACCCTCACCGTGGCACTGCCAGTCCTGCCCGCCCCAGCCACGCCCTGCACAGAAGAGAGAAGAATTACATACAGTAGATAAAGAGATGTTAGACGAAACCTGTGCGTTCTATGTGTTGTACACAGGTCTCTAAACCAGTCTCCCAGACACAGACTAAGCAATGGAGAAGGTAAACCACAAGTCTCCATGAAGGTAAACCACAAGTCTCCATGAAGGTAAACCACAAGTCTACATGAAGGTAAACCACAAGTCTACATGAAGGTAAACCACAAGTCTACATGAAGGTAAACCACAAGTCTACATGAAGGTAAACCACAATTATACATGAAGGTAAACCACAAGTCTCCATGAAGGTAAACCACAAGTCTACATGAAGGTAAACCACAAGTCTACATGAAGGTAAACCACAAGTCTACATGAAGGTAAACCACAAGTCTCCATGAAGGTAAACCACAAGTCTCCATGAAGGTAAACCACAAGTCTCCATGAAGGTAAACCACAAGTCTACATGAAGGTAAACCACAAGTCTCCATGAAGGTAAACCACAAGTCTACATGAAGGTAAACCACAAGTCTACATGAAGGTAAACCACAAGTCTCCATGAAGGTAAACCACAATTATACATGAAGGTAAACCACAAGTCTCCATGAAGGTAAACCACAAGTCTACATGAAGGTAAACCACAAGTCTACATGAAGGTAAACCACAAGTCTCCATGAAGGTAAACCACAAGTCTACATGAAGGTAAACCACAAGTCTACATGAAGGTAAACCACAAGTCTACATGAAGGTAAACCACAAGTCTACATGAAGTTAAAATAAGACTGATCGTATGCCCTATGCTGCTGTGTTCCTCACCTGCCCTCTCGGTCCAGAGGTGGCCAACACCGTCAGTAGATACATGTCTTTAGCCTCCCGGTCCAGAGAGCTACGAACGAACAACCAGCCACTATCTGGGGCGACCCCGAACCCTGCCGCGTCACCGTCCGGATGCAGTCTGTACGACACCGAGGAAGAGGATGAGGAAGAGGTGGATCCACCGCCGTTCCCAGCAGCCTCTCTGTTAAGGGCGCGGACCTGTAGGAAGCGTGTGTTTAGAGGCGTGTTCTCCTGTAGCTCCACGCGGTAGGTAAGCGTGTCGAAAGCGGGGCCCTGCGCGTCCTGAGCCTGAACATGTACAACTAACGTGAAGGTCGAGCTGAGCTGGGGGGCTCCGCCATCTTTAGCTACCACCTGGGAGGAGGGGGGAGGGAGGGGGGAGGGAGAGAGAGAGAGAGAGAAGATCGATGAGTAATCTAATTTAATATTGACAAGTACATATGATGGCCCTATTGGTACATTCTTCAAAGAAAAACTTTATTTTGGAGTTTATCTTACTATTTTATCTAAATGTGATAACTCCCTAACCTGTAGGTCGTAGCGCGGAACACTTTCGTAGTTCAGTCCACCAATCAGCTTCAGCTCCCCGCTTCCCCTGTCCACGCCAAACATCCTTTGACCGCTACTGCCCCCCGTGCCGATCGAGACCAGGTCAAAACTCAGCTGACCGTTCGGACCAGAGTCCCGGTCGGTGGCCTGAACCCGGTACACCACCGTTCCCATCTTAGTCACCTCCGGGAGAAGGAGGGATTCGGAGGAGGAGGGAAGGAAGGAGGGAGAGTTGTCATTGACGTCTGAGATGGTGATGTGTACGCGTGTGGTTCCGTAGGCGGGCGGCGAGCCGTAGCGAGCCTGGACTTCCAGGTCGAGACTGGGACAGGCCTCGTGGTCCAGAGGGCCAGAGGAGCGGAGTGCCCCGGAGGTAGAGTCCACGGTGAAATAACCATCTGGATCACCTGATGAGATGGAATAGGAGATGTCCTGGGAATGACCTGAGAGAGGGAGGGAGGGATGGAGGGAGAGATGGGGAGGGAGGGAGGTAGGGAGGGAGGGAGGGAGAGATGGGAGGGAGGGATGGAGAGGTGGAGCGGCAGGAAGGAAGGAAGGAAGGAAGGAAGGAAGGAAGGAAAGAAGGAAGGGAGGGAGGGAGGGAGGGAGGGAGGGAGGGAGGAAGGAAGGAAGGAAGGAAGGAAGGAAGGAAGGAAGGAAGGAAGGAAGGAAGGGAGAGATGGGGAGGGAGGGAGGGAGGGAAGGAAGGAAGGAAGGAAGGAAGGAAGGAAGGAAGGAAGGAAGGAAGGAAGGAAGGAAGGAAGAAGGAAGGAGAGATGGGGAGGAGGGAGGGAGGGAGGGAGGGAGGGAGGGAGGGAGGGAGGAGGGAGGGGAGGGAGGAAGGAAGGAAGGAAGGAAGGAAGGAAGGAAGGAAGGAAGGAAGGAAGGAAGGAAGGGGAGGGAGAGATGGGGAGGAGG
>CM059787.1:5414707-5462207 GCA_030435695.1 Brachymystax lenok tsinlingensis | reverse complement strand
CTCCTAGTCTTCCTGGGGGTTACAATGGGCCAGAACAGGATCTCCTAGTCTTCCTGGGGGGTTACAGTGGGCCAGAGCAGGATCTCCTAGTCTTCCTGGGGGGGTTACAGTGAGCCAGAACAGGGTTTGAGTTCTTAGGGGTGTTCTTGGGGACCTCAGAGTTTCAGGATAGAAACTGGGAGGGGCTGCTGGACGAGGTTACGACTAAATTGTCTAAATGGCGGCGGTTGTTGCCACCGCCGTCTTCCAGGGGAAGGGTCCTGGTCACTAACAGCGCGGTCGCTTCAACGCTCTGGTGGATTTATCTTGGTCTGGACACGTGTAGCAGCGTTACACCTACCCTTTCCATGAGGGGGGCGCCAAGGACTGGTGGACATTGAGTCCAGAGTGATAGCGTTTCCGTCTACAGGCTGCACAGGGAAGACTCTGCACCAGCAAGGGGTGTGCTGGAGAGGCATTGTTTGGGCTATTCTGAGGAGAGCAAGGGACCTTGGGTATGACAGGCACTTGTTCCCGTTGGATCTGGAGAAAGTTAATGTGTCACACGTTACTCTGTTCTACCGCGCTGTACACGAATGACCATCCTTTCACCATTGCTGCCGCTGCAGCACCGTCTCTGGAACTCATTACCTCATTACCCAACTCAGAAACATCGATTCATTTTCCCATTTCAAATCACAACTCAAAAACACACCTGTTTAAAACTGCCTGTCTCACTTGACGTCAACTGCTCTGCTTCTTTTGTTGTTTTTAATGCTGTTCTATGCTTTTAAATGTCTTATGTTTCCCTGTACGGTGTCCTTGAGTGTCGAGAAAGGCGCCTTAAATAAAATGTATTATTATTATTATTATTACTGCTGGGGAACACCAGGAGGGTGAGGGAACGATCTCATCGTTCAAGACTTTGGAGCAAAAAGGCTCCCGTATGTGGTGGCTGTGAAGGTGTTTCAGAAAAACTCCAGTTGCAGGGGCCTGAGGGCAACGGAGTGGCCAGGGGGTTTGGGACCGGGCTCTTCTCTGAGAGGATGTTGGTCGTTCCTGTATAAGCCTCTCATGGAGAAGTGTCTTAGTGATCTACACTGGAGGATTATTCAAGGGGCTATCGCTACCAACAGATACATGTCACACCTTGATCCATCAGTGGGGAGGGGGGTGTCTGTTCTGTGGGGAGGAGGAGACAGTGGAGCATCTGTTTTTGTCTCGTTCCAGGCTGGTAGGGGTGTTTTCTGTCCTGGGTGGGTGGTGTACAGACCTAGGGTTGGGGCTGACTCTAGCCTGTACGTTGGAGGGCCTAGGTATAGTGTGGCCAACAGGCAAAGGGACTGCCTAGTAAATAACCTGTTGGGGCAGGCAGAAATGGCAGTGTGGAAGACTAGGAAACATGAGATGCAGGGGGCGAGGTGTAGGGACCCCAGAGCTGTGCTGCTGTGGCCGTCGCAGGCTCGGCTGAAGCTATGGGGGGGCTGGTGAACCGTCTGGGGATTTTGTAGGGATGTGAGGAATCGGGAGGTTATATGTACAGTGGACCAGGAAGGGCTTGGTTCTAACATTCTAGGTCCTTTAAAATGAGGTAACGTTTGTGCTTTTAATTATGTAACTATTGGGCCAACAAAATATATTTAAAATCTTTCTCTCTCTTTTCCTCTCTTCACATTATATCGCTCTCCTTCTCCCTTTCCTCTCCTTATCTCTCCCTTTCCTCTCCTTATCTCTCCCTTTCCTCTCCTTATCTCTCCCTTTCCTCTCCTTATCTCTCCCTTTCCTCTCATTATCTCTCCCTTTCCTCTCCTTATCTCTCCCTTTCCTCTCCTTATCTCTCCCTTTCCTCTCCTTATCTCTCCCTTTCCTCTCCTTATCTCTCCCTTTCCTCTCCTTATCCTCTCCTTATCTCTCCCTTTCCTCTCCTTATCTCTCCCTTTCCTCTCCTTATCTCTCCCTTTCCTTTCCTTATCTCTCCCTTTCCTCTCCTTATCT
This sequence comes from Brachymystax lenok tsinlingensis, assembly GCA_030435695.1. Taxonomy (NCBI): domain Eukaryota; kingdom Metazoa; phylum Chordata; class Actinopteri; order Salmoniformes; family Salmonidae; genus Brachymystax; species Brachymystax lenok. Next base: position 5,460,233 of record CM059787.1, on the reverse strand, counting down.
CTCCCTTTCCTCTCCTTATCTCTCCCTTTCCTCTCCTTATCTCTCCCTTTCCTTTCCTTATCTCTCCCTTTCCTCTCCTTATCTCTCCCTTTCCTCTCCTTATCTCTCCCGTTCCTCTCCTTATCCTCTCCTTATCTCTCCCTTTCCTCTCCTTATCTCTCCCTTTCCTCTCATTATCTCTCCCTTTCCTCTCCTTATCTCTCCCTTTCCTCTCCTTATCTCACCCTCTCACTCCCTCTCCTTATCTCTCCTTTGATTGCTTTACAATGCCTGTGTTGCTATTCCCACTCTCTTCTCCTCTTCCCCCTCTCTTCTCCTCCTTCTCTCTCCCTCTTTTCTCCTCCTCCCCTCTCCCCCCCTCTCCCCTCCCCACTTATCATGAATGAAGACAATAAGTCCCCCAATGTCTTAAAATGTAAAAGACGGACTGACAACCATGAGTTGGCTAGTGTTCACCATAAAGACGACTTTTTTATGTCAGTATAGCATCTGGAATGGAGATCAAGCATTTGGTCAGTTTTATCGAGGAGAGGAGAGGAGTGGAGAGGGGGTGGATAGGATAGGAGAGGAGATGAGAGGTCATGGAAGAAGATGAGAGGAGAGGAGAGGACATGGAAGAAGATGAGAGGAGAAGAGAAGAGAAGAGAAGAGAGGAGAGGGGAGGGGAGGGGAGAGGGGAGAGGGGAGGGGAGGGGAGGGGAGGGGAGAGGAGAGGAGAGGAGAGGAGAGGAGAGGAGAGGAGAGGAGAGGAGAGGAGAGGAGAGGAGAGGAGAGGAGAGGAGAGGAGAGGAGAGGAGAGGGGAGAGGAGAGGAGAGGAGAGGAGGGAGTGGAAAGGACAACACAACAGAAGACAGGTTCTCACCCCATCAGTAGCAGTCACAGTGAGGTCGTAGTTGCCTGACCCCTGCTCTCGGTCCAGTGTGGTGCTGGAACACAGCTGACCAGTCTCCTTGTTGACAGTAAACTGGGCCGGTACCATGCTGCTAGAACCAGACCCCAGGGAGTACGATACCGCTCCGAACGAACCGCGGTCAGCATCTGTCGCTGTCACCTAGAGAGAGAGAGAGAGAGAGAGAGAGAGACAGAGAGAGAGAGAGAGAGAGAGGAAACATTAAAATAACTGTTATTTACTCATCTTCAGTTAATAGTGTCAAATAACCAATCGAAGGAGAGCCTGTGATGTGCTCAGTGACATCCCTAATACCTCATTGGCTCAGGTTACACCTCATTAGCATATCCCCCCATAATGTCCTCAAATGACCAGGAAAACATTTTTTCTCTGGCTCCCTTTCTCTCCACCTACGCAACTCTAATAGACTTTGATAGACATCATGAAAATGAATTGTCATTTAGGCTAAAAGAGGGCGATGCCATAGAGAATGATAGAGGACTCTTCTTTGTATCTGTCCCATTATGGTGTCTGTTAGACCATAGGCAGGGCCATTGAGGTCATCTCCATTTTGAAGTAGTCACTTTTTGTTCTTCTACTACTTATATGAGTTGGTAAACAAACTGCAAGGATGCATACTGCCACCTGGAGGGTGATGTTGGAACAGGTTTAAAGCCAAGGTTGGTGATATACTGCCCCCTGGAGGGTGTTGTCTGAACAGGTGTAAAGCCAAGGTTGGTGATATACTGCCCCCTGGAGGGGGATATTGGAACAGGTGTAAAGCCAAGGTTGGTGATATACTGCCCCCTGGAGGGTGTTGTCTGAACAGGTATAAAGCCAAGGTTGGTGATATACTACCCCCTGGAGGGTGTTGTCTGAACAGGTGTAAAGCCAAGGTTGGTGATATACTGCCCCCTGGAAGGGGATGTTGGAACAGGTGTAAAGCCAAGGTTGGTGATATACTGCCCCCTGGAGGGTGTTGTCTGAACAGGTATAAAGCCAAGGTTGGTGATATACTGCCCCCTGGAGGGTGTTGTCTGAACAGGTGTAAAGCCAAGGTTGGTGATTTCCTGCCACCTGGAGTTAAGGAATGTTTCCTCGCGAGTATAATTCATTGGCTGATCCCTCCTGGTGACCTGGATGAAATTATAAGTCCTCCCTTAACCCATAGGAAGTCCCACCCAGTTGACTACTTAAAAACTGTGAAAATCCTCAATGGCGGGGCAAATGCTAAAACAAGCTTTTGGGCGCTAGAGTCCCCTATCTTTGTCTATGATCTCTCTCTGTCCATCTCAATCCTCCCTTCCACCAAAAACAAGCCACTGCTCCTCTCACCGTCCATCCACTCCCCTCCTCCCCTTTCTCCCTCCTTCTTCCTAAGTGCCTCTCCTGTCTTCTCTCTGTTCTTCTCCATGTTTTATTGTAAAACTCCCCCTGAGGTTTGGTCAAAGTTGGGGTTGCAAAAATTCCCTGGTTTTCGGGAAATCTCAGTTGGAGGATTCCAAGAATCAGGATCGTATAAGCAGGAAATCTCTGAATCCTCCAACCAGGATCTCTGGAAAACCTAGACAGAGTGATCCCGAGCACAAGTCATCACACCCAATACTTCTTTAGGTCAAATCATCAATGTTTCGGAACTCTGGCTGAATGACACATATAAGCAGTAGCTTATATATGACAGGAAACACATGGACACATAGTTCTATACCAAACATAACTGACTCCACATGGACACATGGTTCTATACCCAACATTACTGACTACACATGGTTCTATACCCAATATAACTGACTCCACATGGTTCTATACCCAACATAACTGACTCCACATGGTTCTATACCCAACATAACTGACTCCACATGGTTCTATACCCAACATTACTGACTCCACATGGTTCTATACCCAACATTACTGACTACACATGGTTCAATACCCAACATAACTGACTCCACATGGTTCTATACCCAACATAACTGACTCCACATGGTTCTATACCCAACATAACTGACTCCACATGGTTCTATACCCAACATAACTGACTCCACATGGTTCTATACCCAACATAACTGACTCCACATGGTTCTATACCCAACATAACTGACTCCACATGGTTCTATACCCAACATTACTGACTCCACATGGTTCTATATCCAACATTACTGACGCCACATGGTTCTATACCCAACATTACTGACTCCACATGGTTCTATACCCAACATAACTGACTCCACATGGTTCTATAACCAACATTACTGACTCCACATGGTTCTATACCCAACATAACTGACTCCACATGGTTCTATACCCAACATTACTGACTCCACATGGTTCTATAACCAACATTACTGACTCCACATGGTTCTATACCCAACATTACTGACTCCACATGGTTCTATACCCAACATAACTGACTCCACATGGTTCTATAACCAACATTACTGACTCCACATGGTTCTATACCCAACATTACTGACTCCACATGGTTCTATACCCAACATAACTGACTCCACATGGTTCTATACCCAACATTACTGACTCCACATGGTTCTATACCCAACATAACTGACTCCACATGGTTCTATACCCAACATTACTGACTCCACATGGTTCTATACCCAACATTACTGACTCCACATGGTTCTATACCCAACATTACTGACTCCACATGGACACATGGTTCTATACCCAACATAACTGACTCCACATAGTTCTATATCCAACGTTACTGACTACACATGGTTCTATAACCAACATTACTGACTACAGAACGATATGAGATGAGTTACAGATAAGGCCTGGGTCCCAAATGGAACCATATTCCCTGCATTGTGCCTGATATGCCCTGGCCAAAAGTAGTGCACTCCATAGGCACACATTGAGATATAGAAGCATGGTTCCCAAAAGAAGATGGATGTTATTAACAAAGGAACACTAAATCTCACTGCGGTGATGTCACAGACTGGTACAGACACGTGATGGAGGGGGTTACAATGGAGACAGAGACAAAGCTGAGGGCTGACCATTAGGAAGACAGATAGGGTGATAAGAGAATTACATGAGGGATGAGAGGAGGGAGGAGAGAGGAAAATAGTTAGGAGACAGGGAAATGGAGGGGAAATTAGTGGAGAGTAGAGGACACGAGATAAAGGGGGGAGAATAGAGGCGAGGAGAGATGGAGATAAAATGTGTCTGTCTAGGGGGTCTGAGGTATGTCTGTCTTGATGATGGTGATAAAAAGGTCAGTTTGAAGGTCAGCTAGGTCACGTGAAGGTCATAGCAGTCAATTAAACGAGACACCAAACACACACGCACATGCACACACACACATACAGGACGGCATTCACATACACTACCTTTCAAAAGTTTGGGGTCTGTCACACCCCTGATCTGTTTCACCTGTCTTTGTGCTTGTCTCCACCGCCCTCCAGGTTTCGCCCATCTTCCCCATTATCCCCTGGGTATTTATACCCGTGTTCTCTGTTTGTCTGTCGCCAGTTTGTTTTGTTTGTTCAAACCTACCAGTGTTTTCCCTTGCTCCTGTCTTTGCTATAGTCCCTGTTCTCTAGTTCCCGGTGTTGACCATTCTGCCTGCCCTGAGCCTGCCTGCCGTCCTGTACCTTTGCCCCATTACCGACCTCTGCCTGACCTGACCCCGCCTGCTGTTCCGGTGCCTTACACCCTCTCTGGATTATTGACCCCTGCTTGCCTTGACCTGTTGGTTGCTTGTCCCTGTTTAAAGAATAAACGTTTGTTTCCTCAAACACTGTCTGCACCTGGGTCATACCTTAAAACGTGATAGGGTCACTTAGAAATGTCCTTGTTTTTGAAAGAAAAGCACATTTTTTTTGTCCATTAAAATAACATCAAATTGATCAGAAATACAGTGTAGATATTGTTAATGTTGTAAATGACTATTGTAGCTGGAAACGGCAGATTTTTTTATGGAATATCTACAGAGGCGTACAGAGGCCCATTATCAACAACCATCACTCCTGTGTTCTAATGGCACGTTGTTTTAGCTAATTGGAATGTTTCCCCGTTTCCCCGTTCCCCTAATTGGAATGTTTCCCCCCCAGTAAGGCAGAGTCAGGCACAGGACAAACACAATTGAGTATTCAATGGAGTTTACTCAAAATAATCCATAAGAGTGATGAATAAACAATCACACGAAAATACGGAAACAAAATACAACAAACAATCACGCACAAAAACATGGGGGGGGGGCAGAGGGTTAAATAAGGAACATGTAATGATGGGAAATTAAAACCAGGTGTGAAAAAAGGAAGACACAACCAACAGAAAATGAATAATGGATCGGTGGCGGCTAGAAGACCGGTGACGTCGACCGCCGAACGCCGCCCGAACAAGGAGAGGGACCAACTTCGGCTGAAGTCGTGACACTAATACAAGTTTATCATTTTAAAAGGATAATTGATAATTAAAAACACCCTTTTGCAATTATGTTAGCACAGCTGAAAACTGTTGTCCTGATTGAAGAAGCAATAAAACTGGCCTTCAGCATTTGTGGGTTAGATTACAGGCTAAAAATGGCCAGAAACAAAGAACTGAACTCGTCAGTCTATTCTTGTTCTGAGAAATGAAAGCTATTCCATGCGAGAAATTGCCAAGAAACTGAAGATCTTGTACAATGCTGTGTACTACTCCCTTCACAGAACAGCTCAAACTGGCTCTAACCAGAATAAAAAGAAGAGTGGGAAGCCCCGGTGCAGAACTGAGCAAGAGGACAAGTACATTAGAGTGTCTAGTTTGAGAAACAGACGCCTCACAAGTCCTCAACTGGCAGCTTCATTAAAAAGTACCCGTAAAACACCAGTCGCAATGTCAACAATGAAGAGGCAACTCCGGGATGCTGGCCATAGAATCTATTCCAAGGTGCATTGAAGCTGTTCTGGTGGCGCAATCAAGACACTTTATGTTCGTGTTGACTGACAACTGTTCCTCAACCCATCATGACTTCACCGGCAGCAGTTTGTCTGACTGAGGTTCTGTCACAAATGGCACCCTATTCCCTTTATAGTGCACTACTTTTGACCAGAGCCCTATGGCACGCTATTCCCTATATAGTGCACTACTTTAGTCCAGAGCCCTATGCCACCCTATTCCCTATATAGTGCACTACTTTAGACCAGAGCCCTATGCCACCCTATTCCCTATATAGTGCACTACTTTTGACCAGGCCCCATAAAGAACAGGGTGCCATTTGGGACATACATGGCTCTTTCATACAACTAGCAGGAGGAGGACTGGAATCACAAGCTAACTCAACTGCTTCATCTCTCTGCTACCCAATACAACACAAACTAGAATGTTCCTCTGTTCTTCTCTCTTGAATTGTACGCTCTAGAACGACAACTGAGTTCTACAACACATAGTATGTTCTATCTAAGACAACCCTAAGCCTAAATAGGTCTAAACTAGTTATTAAGCCCTACAGAGTACAGGACCTAGCAACAAAACAGCAGATGTATTCAGCATTACCCCATTACAACGACCAAACTGGCTGTATCTAGGCTATTACACTGTAACTCAATCACAAGCTTCCTCTTTGACGTCACTGTAATACTGCAACAGTTCTAGGATCTACTATGGAAAGATCTTCTCTATGGTGTACCATTCTACAGGCAGACCTTCTCTAAGGTATACCATTCTACAGTCAGACCTTCTCTAAGGTATACCATTCTACAGTCAGACCTTCTCTAAGGTATACCATTCTACAGGCAGACCTTCTCTAAGGTACACCATTCTACAGTCAGACCTTCTCTAAGGTATACCATTCTACAGTCAGACCTTCTCTAAGGTATACCATTCTACAGTCAGACCTTCTCTAAGGTATACAGCTCTACGGTAAGACCTTCTCTATTGTATGTTGTGGGACCATTATAGCCCTATCTATGCTCTGTAGTTTACTATTAGGTATTTTAGAGACACCCCTACAGTGGGGCCTTCATTTCCTATGTGATATGATTGGAAGTAACCCTATCTTTGGGATGTGTATCTGTGTTCCTTTGTTCTCTGTGTGCTTTAATAGATGTAACCCTGTCTATGGGATGTATATCTTTGTTTCTAGATGTAATGGATCAACCACCTGCTGAGAGAAGGATCTCATACTGACACTATGGTGACCCAGTGCTTTACATATCATTTAATTACACACACACACACACACACACACCACTCACACACACACACCACACACACACACACACCACACACACACACACACACCACACACAGACACACCACACACAGACACACCACACACACACACACAGACACACCACACACACAACACACACACACCACACACACAACACACACACACCACACACAGACACACACACACAGACACACACACACACACAGACACACACACACCACACACACACACACACAGACACACACACACACCACACATACACACCACAACTGACACAAACACACCACACACACACACACCACAACTGACACAAACACACCACACACACACACACACACACACACACACACACACACACACACACACACACCACCAACACAACACACACACACACCACACACACACACACACACACCACACACACACACACACACACACACACACCACACACCACACACAGACACACCACACACAGACACACACCACACCACACCACACACACACACACACACCACACACACACACCACACACACACCACACACACCACACACACACACACACACACACACACACACCACACACCACACACAGACACACCACACACAGACACACACACACACCACACACACCACAACTGACACAAACACACCGTGGTGGTGACCCGGTCCTTTAGTCTACATTTTAATTACATGGCTTAAACACCCTGGAAGGCCCTGCTGGTGAGAGCATGACATCATCGCCACCTCTTCTTTCACACCAGATGATCTGTCCGTCCATAACGAGACAGAGATGAGAGGGAGGAAGATAACGAGGGATGTGACTGGTGGAGATGAGAACATCTGTTACAACAGCTCTTCACCAGAGGGAAAAGACGGAGAAGAAGAGATGAGAAAGAAAAGAAGATGAGAGAGAGGATATGGCTAGGGGAAAGATAAGGTTTGGGTTGGGGCTAGGGGATAGGGATATGGGATAGGGATATGGGATAGGGATAGGGCTAGGGGATAGGGCTAGGGGATAGGGATAGGGATAGGGATATGGGATAGGGATAGGGCTAGGGGATAGGGCTAGGGGATAGGGATAGGGATAGGGATAGGGATAGGGATAGGGATAGGGATAGGGATAGGGATAGGGGCTAGGGGCTAAAACTAGATAAGAATAGGGATAGGGATAAAGATAAGAATAAGGGATAGGGATAGGGATAAGGGATAGGGAGCTAGGGGCTAAAAGCTACTAGGGGGGATAGGAAACTAAAAGGGGATAAGGGAATAAAGAATAGGGATAGGGAATAGGGATAAGGGATAAGAGATAGGGATAAGGGATAAGAATAAAACTAGGCTAGGAAACTAAAGAATAGGAAACTAGGGGATAAAGAACAAGGGATAAAGAGATAGGGATAGGGATAGGGGATATGGCTAGGGGATAGGAAACTAAAGATAAAACTAAAGGGGATGATAAAAGAGATAAAACTAGGGGACAGAGCTAGGGGATAGGGCTAGGGGATAGGGCTAGGGGATAGGGGATAGGGGATAGGGGATAGGGATAGGGATAGGGATAAGGATAGGGATAGGGGATTGGGTATAGGGATAGGGGATAGGGCTAAGGGATAGGGAAAGTAAGAATTCTATAGAGTAAGGATTCTATAGAGTAAGGACTCTATACAGTAAGGATTCTATACAGTAAGGATTCTATTCAGTTACTCTATAGAATCCTTACTGTATAGAATCCTTACTGTATAGAATCCTTACTCTATAGAGTCCTTACTCTATAGAATCCTTACTGTATAGAATCCTTACTCTATACAATCCTTACTGTATAGAATCATTACCTTATAGAATCCTTACTGTATAGAATCCTTACTCTATACAATCTTTACTGTATAGAATCCTTACTCTATAGAGTCCTTACTCTATAGAATCCTTACTCTATAGAATCCTTACTCTATACAATCCTTACTCTATAGAATCCTTACTCTATACAATCCTTACTCTATAGAATCCTTACTCTATACAATCCTTACTGTATAGAATCCTTACTCTATACAATCTTTACTGTATAGAATCCTTACTCTATAGAGTCCTTACTCTATAGAATCCTTACTCTATAGAATCCTTACTCTATACAATCCTTACTGTATAGAATCATTACCTTATAGAATCTTTACTGTATAGAATCCTTACTCTATAGAATCCTTACTCTATACAATCCTTACTGTATAGAATCATTACCTTATAGAATCTTTACTGTATAGAATCCTTACTCTATACAATCTTTACTGTATAGAATCCTTACTGTATAAAATCCTTACTGTATAGAATCCTTACTGTATAAAATCCTTACTGTATAGAATCCTTACTCTATACAATCATTACTGTATAGAATCCTTACTGTATAGAATCCTTACTGTATAGAATCCTTACTCTATAGAATCCTTACTGCATAGAATCCTTAATATATAGAATCCTTACTGTATAGAATCCTTACTGTATAGAATCCTTACTCTATAGAATCCTTACTCTATAGGATCCTTACTCTATCGAATCCTTATTGTATAGAGTCCTTACTGTATAGAATCTTTGCTGTATAGAATCCTTACTCTATAGAATCCTTACTCTATAGGATCCTTACTCTATAGAATCCTTACTCTATAGAATCCTTACTGTATAGAATCCTTACTCTATAGAATCCTTACTGTATAGAATCCTTACTGTATAGAATCCTTACTGTATAGAATCTTTGCTGTATAGAATCCTTACTGTATAGAATCCTTACTGTATAGAATCTTTACTCTATAGGATCCTTACGACTGTGGAACGCTAGGAACCACAGAAGGTTTACGTTAGTTTACACTGTAGGGAACTTCCGTGGTGATAAGGTTTTATGAAAACTTAGAGAGTAATAAAACTATTCACAAAAGCAATGATTTGGAATTTTCTACATTTGATGTACATTTAATGTATACATAATGTGGTTGAGTTCATGTGGAGAGAAGGAAATAGAGAAAACAAAATATTTATGTCTCGGTTTGAAGAGAGTGGAATGGAATGCATATCATGGAGAATTCTCCATGCTCATCAGTAACGATTAGGACCATGTCCATGTCAAAGGAACAGTCGAGGCCCTTGTGAGGACCGACGTTCCTGTACTGACATTCAGTCAACATCCAGTCAATAAGTCACAGTTCTACAAAGATCAGTCTCTGTCAGTCTCCTGACTTCTGCATCTAGATGTCAAAATCATCTGTCAGCTGACTGCCGAGAACAAACTCACTGAACTCTGAATCAAATGCTCTCACTTGCCAGACTTCAAGGTTGACAGTACAGCAATGACAAATACAGTACGTAGAAATGTATATTATTTCATATTCTGCAGGTCAGGCGGTAGGTACTCTCGTTCACCAGCCTGGGAGTGTGGGGATTCTCCTGTGCCGCAAAATCTGCTGTGAGAATGTGTTATTAGAATGTTTTAATAGAATGTGTTATTAGAATGTTTTAATAGAATGTGTTATTAGAATGTGTTACTAGAATGTGTTGTTAGAATGTGCTACTAGAATGTGTTGTTAGAATGTGTAACTAGAATGTGCTACTAGAATGTGTTGTTAGAATGTGTTACTAGAATGTGTTACTACAATTTGTTGTTCGAATGTGTTGTTAGAATGTGTTACTAGAATGTGTTGTTAGATTGTGCTACTAGAATGTGTTGTTAGAATGTGTTACTAGAATGTGTTACTACAATTTGTTGTTCGAATGTGTTGTTAGAATGTGTTACTAGAATGTGTTGTTAGATTGTGTTACTAGAATATGTTGTTAGAATATGTTGTTAGATTGTGTTACTACAATGTGTTGTTAGAATGTGTTGTTAGAATGTGTTGCTAGAATGTGTTACTAGAATGTGTTGCTAGAATGTGTTGTTAGAACGTGTTATTAGAATGTGTTACTAGAATTAGTTACTAGAATGTGTTACTAGAAAATGTTGTTAGAATGTTACTAGAATGTGTTACTAGATTGTGTTACTAGAATATGTAGCTAGAATATGTTGTTAGAATGTGTTATTAGAATGTGTTACTAGAATATGTTACTAGAATGTTGTTATAATGTGTTGTTAGAATGTGTTACTAGAATGTGTTGTTAGAATGTGTTACTAGAATGTGTTACTAGAATATGTTACTAGAATGTGTTTCTAGAATTTGTTGTTAGAATGTGTTACTAGTATGTGTTACTAGAATGTGTTTCTAGAATATGTTGTTAGAATGTGTTACTAGAATGTGATTCTAGAATGTGTTACTGGAATGTGTTGTTAGAATGTGTTGTTAGAATGTGTTATTAGAATGTTTTACTAGAATATGATGTTAGAATGTGTTACTAGAATGTGGTACTAGAATGTATTGTTAGAATGTGTTGTTAGAATGTGTTACTAGAATGTGTTGTTAATTCGTGTTACTAGAATATGTTGTTAGAATGTGTTGTTAAATTGTGTTACTAGAATGTGTTATTAGAATGTGTAACTAGAATGTGCTACTAGAATGTGTTGTTAGAATGTGTTACTAGAATGTGTTGTTAGAATGTGTTGTTAGAATGTGTTACTAGAATGTGCTGTTAGATTGTGTTACTAGAATATGTTGTTAGAATATGTTGTTAGATTGTGTTACTAGAATGTGTTGTTAGAATGTGTTGTTAGAATGTGTTACTAGAATGTGTTACTAGAATGTGTTGCTAGAATGTGTTGTTAGAACGTGTTATTAGAACGTGTTACTAGAATGTGTTACTAGAATGTGTTACTAGAAAATGTTGTTAGAATGTTACTAGAATGTGTTACTAGATTGTGTTACTAGAATATGTAGCTAGAATGTGTTGCTAGAATGTGTTACTAGAATATGTTGTTAGAATGTATTGTTAGAATGTGTTGTTAGAATTTGTTACTAGAATGTGTTGTTAGAATGTGTTATTAGAATGTGATGTTAGAATGTGTTACTAGAATGTGTTACTAGAAGGTGTTATTGTAATTTGTTACTAGAATGTGTTGTTAGAATGTGTTGTTAGAATGTGTTATTAGAATGTGATGTTAGAATGTGTTATTAAAATGTGATGTTAGAATGTGTTACTAGAATGTGTTACTAGAATGTGTTACTAGAATGTGTTATTATAATTTGTTACTAGAATGTGTTGTTAGAATGTGTTGTTAGAATGTGTTATTAGAATGTGATATTAGAATGTGTTATTAGAATGTGATGTTAGAATGTGTTACTAGAATGTGTTACTAGAATGTGTTACTAGAATGTGTTGTTAGAATGTGATGTTAGAACGTGTTATTATAATGTGTTACTAGAATGTGTTGTTAGAATGTGATGTTAGAATGTGTTATTAGAATGTGCTACTAGAATATCTAGCTTAGAATGTGTTGCTGAGGAATGTGTTACTAGAATGTGTTGTTAGAATGTGACGTTAGAATGTGTTATTAGAATGTGTTACTAGAATATGTTACTAGAATGTTGTTATAATGTGTTGTTAGAATGTGTTACTAGAATGTGTTGTTAGAATGTGTTACTAGAATGTGTTACTAGAATATGTTACTAGAATGTGTTTCTAGAATTTGTTGTTAGAATGTGTTACTAGTATGTGTTACTAGAATGTGTTTCTAGAATATGTTGTTAGAATGTGTTACTAGAATGTGATTCTAGAATGTGTTACTGGAATGTGTTGTTAGAATGTGTTGTTAGAATGTGTTATTAGAATGTTTTACTAGAATATGATGTTAGAATGTGTTACTAGAATGTGGTACTAGAATGTATTGTTAGAATGTGTTGTTAGAATGTGTTACTAGAATGTGTTGTTAATTCGTGTTACTAGAATATGTTGTTAGAATGTGTTGTTAAATTGTGTTACTAGAATGTGTTATTAGAATGTGTAACTAGAATGTGCTACTAGAATGTGTTGTTAGAATGTGTTACTAGAATGTGTTGTTAGAATGTGCTGTTAGAATGTGTTACTAGAATGTGTTGTTAGATTGTGTTACTAGAATATGTTGTTAGAATATGTTACTAGAAAATGTTGTTAGAATGTTACTAGAATGTGTTACTAGATTGTGTTACTAGAATATGTAGCTAGAATGTGTTGTTAGAATGTGTTATTAGAATGTGTTACTAGAATATGTTACTAGAATGTTGTTATAATGTGTTACTAGAATGTGTTGTTAGAATGTGTTGTTAGAATGTGTTACTAGAATGTGTTACTAGAATGTGTTGCTAGAATGTGTTGTTAGAACGTGTTATTAGAACGTGTTACTAGAATGTGTTACTAGAATGTGTTACTAGAAAATGTTGTTAGAATGTTACTAGAATGTGTTACTAGATTGTGTTACTAGAATATGTAGCTAGAATGTGTTGCTAGAATGTGTTACTAGAATATGTTGTTAGAATGTATTGTTAGAATGTGTTGTTAGAATTTGTTACTAGAATGTGTTGTTAGAATGTGTTATTAGAATGTGATGTTAGAATGTGTTACTAGAATGTGTTACTAGAAGGTGTTATTGTAATTTGTTACTAGAATGTGTTGTTAGAATGTGTTGTTAGAATGTGTTATTAGAATGTGATGTTAGAATGTGTTATTAAAATGTGATGTTAGAATGTGTTACTAGAATGTGTTACTAGAATGTGTTACTAGAATGTGTTATTATAATTTGTTACTAGAATGTGTTGTTAGAATGTGTTGTTAGAATGTGTTATTAGAATGTGATATTAGAATGTGTTATTAGAATGTGATGTTAGAATGTGTTACTAGAATGTGTTACTAGAATGTGTTACTAGAATGTGTTGTTAGAATGTGATGTTAGAACGTGTTATTATAATGTGTTACTAGAATGTGTTGTTAGAATGTGATGTTAGAATGTGTTATTAGAATGTGCTACTAGAATATCTAGCTTAGAATGTGTTGCTAGAATGTGTTACTAGAATGTGTTGTTAGAATGTGACGTTAGGAATGTGTTATTAGAATGTGTTACTAGAATATGTTACTAGAATGTTGTTATAATGTGTTGTTAGAATGTGTTACTAGAATGTGTTGTTAGAATGTGTTACTAGAATGTGTTACTAGAATATGTTACTAGAATGTGTTTCTAGAATTTGTTGTTAGAATGTGTTACTAGTATGTGTTACTAGAATGTGTTTCTAGAATATGTTGTTAGAATGTGTTACTAGAATGTGATTCTAGAATGTGTTACTGGAATGTGTTGTTAGAATGTGTTGTTAGAATGTGTTATTAGAATGTTTTACTAGAATATGATGTTAGAATGTGTTACTAGAATGTGGTACTAGAATGTATTGTTAGAATGTGTTGTTAGAATGTGTTACTAGAATGTGTTGTTAATTAGTGTTACTAGAATATGTTGTTAGAATGTGTTGTTAAATTGTGTTACTAGAATGTGTTATTAGAATGTGTAACTAGAATGTGCTACTAGAATGTGTTGTTAGAATGTGTTACTAGAATGTGTTGTTAGAATGTGCTGTTAGAATGTGTTACTAGAATGTGTTGTTAGATTGTGTTACTAGAATATGTTGTTAGAATATGTTACTAGAAAATGTTGTTAGAATGTTACTAGAATGTGTTACTAGATTGTGTTACTAGAATATGTAGCTAGAATGTGTTGTTAGAATGTGTTATTAGAATGTGTTACTAGAATATGTTACTAGAATGTTGTTATAATGTGTTGTTAGAATGTGTTACTAGAATGTGTTGTTAGAATGTGTTACTAGAATGTGTTACTAGAATATGTTACTAGAATGTGTTTCTAGAATTTGTTGTTAGAATGTGTTACTAGTATGTGTTACTAGAATGTGTTTCTAGAATATGTTGTTAGAATGTGTTACTAGAATGTGATTCTAGAATGTGTTACTGGAATGTGTTGTTAGAATGTGTTGTTAGAATGTGTTATTAGAATGTTTTACTAGAATATGATGTTAGAATGTGTTACTAGAATGTGGTACTAGAATGTATTGTTAGAATGTGTTGTTAGAATGTGTTACTAGAATGTGTTGTTAATTCGTGTTACTAGAATATGTTGTTAGAATGTGTTGTTAAATTGTGTTACTAGAATGTGTTATTAGAATGTGTAACTAGAATGTGCTACTAGAATGTGTTGTTAGAATGTGTTACTAGAATGTGTTGTTAGAATGTGTTGTTAGAATGTGTTACTAGAATGTGCTGTTAGATTGTGTTACTAGAATATGTTGTTAGAATATGTTGTTAGATTGTGTTACTAGAATGTGTTGTTAGAATGTGTTGTTAGAATGTGTTACTAGAATGTGTTACTAGAATGTGTTGCTAGAATGTGTTGTTAGAACGTGTTATTAGAACGTGTTACTAGAATGTGTTACTAGAATGTGTTACTAGAAAATGTTGTTAGAATGTTACTAGAATGTGTTACTAGATTGTGTTACTAGAATATGTAGCTAGAATGTGTTGCTAGAATGTGTTACTAGAATATGTTGTTAGAATGTATTGTTAGAATGTGTTGTTAGAATTTGTTACTAGAATGTGTTGTTAGAATGTGTTATTAGAATGTGATGTTAGAATGTGTTACTAGAATGTGTTACTAGAAGGTGTTATTGTAATTTGTTACTAGAATGTGTTGTTAGAATGTGTTGTTAGAATGTGTTATTAGAATGTGATGTTAGAATGTGTTATTAAAATGTGATGTTAGAATGTGTTACTAGAATGTGTTACTAGAATGTGTTACTAGAATGTGTTATTATAATTTGTTACTAGAATGTGTTGTTTGAATGTGTTGTTAGAATGTGTTATTAGAATGTGATATTAGAATGTGTTATTAGAATGTGATGTTAGAATGTGTTACTAGAATGTGTTACTAGAATGTGTTACTAGAATGTGTTGTTAGAATGTGATGTTAGAACGTGTTATTATAATGTGTTACTAGAATGTGTTGTTAGAATGTGATGTTAGAATGTGTTATTAGAATGTGCTACTAGAATATCTAGCTTAGAATGTGTTGCTAGAATGTGTTACTAGAATGTGTTGTTAGAATGTGACGTTAGAATGTGTTATTAGAATGTGTTACTAGAATATGTTACTAGAATGTTGTTATAATGTGTTGTTAGAATGTGTTACTAGAATGTGTTGTTAGAATGTGTTACTAGAATGTGTTACTAGAATATGTTACTAGAATGTGTTTCTAGAATTTGTTGTTAGAATGTGTTACTAGTATGTGTTACTAGAATGTGTTTCTAGAATATGTTGTTAGAATGTGTTACTAGAATGTGATTCTAGAATGTGTTACTGGAATGTGTTGTTAGAATGTGTTGTTAGAATGTGTTATTAGAATGTTTTACTAGAATATGATGTTAGAATGTGTTACTAGAATGTGGTACTAGAATGTATTGTTAGAATGTGTTGTTAGAATGTGTTACTAGAATGTGTTGTTAATTCGTGTTACTAGAATATGTTGTTAGAATGTGTTGTTAAATTGTGTTACTAGAATGTGTTATTAGAATGTGTAACTAGAATGTGCTACTAGAATGTGTTGTTAGAATGTGTTACTAGAATGTGTTGTTAGAATGTGCTGTTAGAATGTGTTACTAGAATGTGTTGTTAGATTGTGTTACTAGAATATGTTGTTAGAATATGTTACTAGAAAATGTTGTTAGAATGTTACTAGAATGTGTTACTAGATTGTGTTACTAGAATATGTAGCTAGAATGTGTTGCTAGAATGTGTTACTAGAATATGTTGTTAGAATGTATTGTTAGAATGTGTTGTTAGAATTTGTTACTAGAATGTGTTGTTAGAATGTGTTATTAGAATGTGATGTTAGAATGTGTTATTAGAATGTGATGTTAGAATGTGTTACTAGAATGTGTTACTAGAAGGTGTTATTATAATTTGTTACTAGAATGTGTTGTTAGAATGTGTTGTTAGAATGTGTTATTAGAATGTGATGTTAGAATGTGTTATTAAAATGTGATGTTAGAATGTGTTACTAGAATGTGTTACTAGAATGTGTTATTATAATTTGTTACTAGAATGTGTTGTTAGAATGTGTTGTTAGAATGTGTTATTAGAATGTGATATTAGAATGTGTTATTAGAATGTGATGTTAGAATGTGTTACTAGAATGTGTTACTAGAATGTGTTACTAGAATGTGTTGTTAGAATGTGATGTTAGAACGTGTTATTATAATGTGTTACTAGAATGTGTTGTTAGAATGTGATGTTAGAATGTGTTATTAGAATGTGCTACTAGAATATCTAGCTTAGAATGTGTTGCTAGAATGTGTTACTAGAATGTGTTGTTATAATGTGACGTTAGAATGTGTTATTATAATGTGTTACTAGAATGTGTTGTTAGAATGTGTTTTTAGAATGTGTTACTAGAATGTGTTACTAGAATATGTAGCTAGAATGTGTTGCTAGAATGTGTTACTAGAATGTGTTGTTAGAATGTGATGTTAGAATGTGTTATTAGAAATGTGTACTAGAATGTGTTACTAGAATGTGTTGTTAGAATGTGATGTTAGAATGTGTTAGAATGTTAGAATGTGTTACTAGAATGTGTTACTAGAATATTAGCTAATGTGTTGCTAGAATGTGTTACTAGAATAGAATGTGATGTTAGAATGTGATGTTTAGAATGTGTTGTTAGAATGTGTAGAATGTGTTAGAATGTAGAATGTGATGTGTTACTAGAATGTGTTATTAGAATGTGTAGAATGTGTTTTTAGAATGTGTTACTAGAATGTGTTACTAGAATATGTAGCTAGAATGTGTTGCTAGAATGTGTTACTAGAATGTGTTGTTAGAATGTGATGTTAGAATGTGTTATTATAATTTGTTACTAGAATGTGTTGTTAGAATGTGTTGTTAGAATGTGTTATTAGAATGTGATGTTAGAATGTGTTATTAGAATGTGATGTTAGAATGTGTTACTAGAATGTGTTACTAGAATATCTAGCTTAGAATGTGTTGCTAGAATGTGTTACTAGAATGTGTTGTTAGAATGTGTTATTAGAATGTGATGTTAGAATGTGTTATTAGAATGTGTTGTTAGAATGTGTTACTAGAATGTGTTACTAGAATATGTAGCTTAGAATGTGTTGCTAGAATGTGTTACTAGAATGTGTTGTTAGAATGTGTTGTTAGAATGTGTTATTAGAATGTGATGTTAGAATGTGTTATTAGAATGTGATGTTAGAATGTG
Source organism: Brachymystax lenok tsinlingensis (assembly GCA_030435695.1). Taxonomy (NCBI): domain Eukaryota; kingdom Metazoa; phylum Chordata; class Actinopteri; order Salmoniformes; family Salmonidae; genus Brachymystax; species Brachymystax lenok. The sequence goes on along the minus strand of CM059787.1, from coordinate 5,441,962 downwards.
TTACTAGAATGTGTTACTAGAATATGTAGCTAGAATGTGATGCTAGAATGTGTTACTAGAATGTGTTGTTAGAATGTGATGTTAGAATGTGTTATTATAATGTGTTACTAGAATGTGTTGTTAGAATGTGTTGTTAGAATGTGTTATTAGAATGTGATGTTAGAATGTGTTATTAGAATGTGATGTTAGAATGTGTTACTAGAATGTGTTACTAGAATGTGGTATTATAATTTGTTACTAGAATATGTAGCTAGAATGTGTTGCTAGAATGTGTTACTAGAATGTGTTGTTAGAATGTGATAGAATGTGTTATTATAATGTGTTACTAGAATGTGTTGTTAGAATGTGATGTTAGAATGTGTTATTAGAATGTGTTACTAGAATGTTTTGTTAGATTGTGATGTTAGAATCTGTTACTAGAAAGTGTTGTTAGATTGTGATGTTAGAATGTGTTATTAGAATGTGTTACTAGAATGTTTTGTTAGATTTTAATGTTAGAATGTGTTATTAGAATGTGTTACTAGAATGTGTTGTTAGAATGTGATGTTAGAATGTGTTATTAGAATGTGTTACTATAATGTTTTGTTAGATTGTGATGTTAGAATCTGTTACTAGAATGTGTTGTTAGATTGTGATGTTAGAATGTGTTATTAGAATGTGTTACTAGAATGTTTTGTTATATTTTAATGTTAGAATGTGTTATTAGAATGTGTTACTAGAATGTGTTGTTAGAATGTGATGTTAGAATGTGTTATTAGAATGTGTTACTAGAATGATTTGTTAGATTTTGTTATTAGAATGTGTTATTAGAATGTGTTACTAGAATGTGATGTTAGAATGTGCTATTAGAATGTGTTACTAGAATATGTTGTTAGAATGTCTCCTCCTCTCCTCCTCCTCTCCTCCTCTCCTGTCCTCTCTCTCCTGTCCTCTTTTCTCCTCTCCTCTCCTCTCCACTCTCTTTTCCCCCTCCCTCTCTCTCCTCTCCTCTCCACTCTCCTCTCCCCCTCCCTTCCTCTCCTCTCCCCCTCCTCTTCTCTCCTCTCCTCCTCCTCTCCTCTAACTAGCTACATTCTTTTAAGTTATTTTCTCTCAATATCTCATTTTTTTTGTTGCCCAGCTCTCTAATGGCCTCGATTAAACACATTTCAGTCTCTCATGCCTCAGACCGTTTCTGCTCTAGTAATACCAATAGTGGGCACAATTAAGATATATGACAGGGAGAGGGGTAAGGAGGAATGGGGGGGATGGATGGAGGGAGGGAGGGATGGAAGGTGGAAGGAGGGAGGGATGGATGGATGGAAGGAAGGGGGTCACATACTTGGCAGGGGAACATAAAAGAGGGTAATAAAGACATGATGGTCTGAAACGGAGCGAAGGAGTATGGGGCCTCCTCTCTTCTCTTTCAATCTGTATTCCTCTCTGTCTCTCCCTCCTTCTCTTTTTAGTCTCCCTCCCTCTTAATCTCATCTCTCTCCCTCATCTTTTTAGTCTCCCTCCCTCTTTCTCTCGTCTCTCTCCCTTTTTCTCTTGTCTCCCTCCCTCTTTCTCTTGCCACCCTCTCTCCTTCTCTCATCTCGCACGCTCTTTCTCTTGTCTCCCTCCCTCCTTCTCTCGTCTCTCTTGCTCTTTCTGTCGTCTCCCTCCCTCCTTCTTTCGTCTCTCTCGCTCCTTCTCTTGTCTCTCTCCCTCCTTCTCTCAAATTCCTCCCTCCTTCTCTCGTCTCTCTCGCTCTTTCTCTCGTCTCTCTCCTCCTCCTCTCATCTCCCGCCCTCCCTCATTCACTTGTCTTTCTCCCTCTTTCTCTCGTCTCTCTCACTCCATCTCTTGTCTCTCTCCTCCTCCTCTCATCTCCCTCCCTCTCTCATTCTCTTGTCTTCCTCCCTCCTTCTCTCATCTCCCTCCCTCCTCCTCTTGTCTCCCTACCTCCTTCTCTCATTTCTCTCCCTCTTTCTTTCAGCACTATCACTGCAAGTGCTTGTTGTCTTTCATGTGAAGCTCACAGCTGGAAGTCATTAGGAACATGAACACACTGAAGGAGAGAAGGAGAGGGAACGAGCGAGAGAGGGAAAGAGGGAGAGGGAGAGGGAGAGGGAGAGGGAAAGAGAGAGAGGGAGGGAGAGGGAAAGAGAGAAGAAGAATGGGAGGGAGAGAAAGACTTCTATATTTGGAAGAAATCAGAGTGAAAGCTAATATCACAAATGAATGTGGTAACATATATCCTCCCCAAATACACACACACACACCACAACAACCACAATAACAACGCATATACACACTGTTTAACTGTCTGTGTGAGTGTAAAGCAAACATGTAGTAAACATATATGTTAACCATGTATTAACCATGTAGGAACATGTAGAAACCATGGAGAAACATGTAGTAACCATGTAGTAAACATGCAGTAACCACGTAGTAACCATGTAGTAACCATGTAGTAACCAAGTAGTAACCATGAAGTAACCATGTAGTAACCATGTAGTAACCATGAAGTAAACATGTAGTAACCATGAAGTAACCATGTAGTAACCCCGTAGTAACCACGTTGTAAACACGTAGTAAACATGTAGTAACATGTAGCAAACATGTAGTAGCATGTAGTAAACATGTAATAACCATGTAATAACCACGTAGTAACCACGTAGTAAACACGTAGTAACCATGTAGTAACCACGTAGTAACCATGTAGTAAACGCGTAGTAACCACGTAGTAACCACGTAGTAACCACGTAGTAACCACGTAGTAAACACGTAGTAACCATGTAGTAACCATGTAGTAACCATGTAGTAAGCATGTAGTGAACATGTAGTAACCATGTAGTAAACATGTAGTAGCATGTAGTAGCATGTAGCAGCATGTAGTAACCATGAAGTAACCATGTAGTAAACATGTAATAATGTAGGACACACTAATATAGGACACACTAATATAGGACACAGTAACGTAGGACACACTAATATAGGACACAGTAATGTAGGACACACTAATATAGGACACAGTAATGTAGGACACACTAATATAGGACACACTAATATAGGACACAGTGATGTAGGACACACTAATATAGGACACAGTAACGTAGGACACACTAATATATGACACAGTAATGTAGGACACACTAATATAGGACACAGTAATGTATAACACAGTAATATAGGACACAGTAATATAGGACACAGTAATGTAGGACACACTAATATAGGACACAGTAATGTAGGACACACTAATATAGGACACAGTAATATAGGACACAGTAACGTAGGACACACTAATATAGGACACAGTAATGTAGGACACACTAATATAGGACACAGTAATGTAGGACACACTAATAAAGGACACAGTAATGTAGAACACAGTAATATAGGACACACTAATATAGGACACAGTAATGTAGAACACAGTAATATAGGACACACTAATATAGGACACAGTAACATGTGGTCTGAGTTAGTATAGGGAGAGAGTTTATCCCTGAGCTGCAAATGGTGTCAGAGAGTCTCATGCTTAAGTTTAGACATGTTAGTTTAATGACAGATGCTCCCTTCCACTGCCCTGTCCACCTATGTGTGTGTGTGTGTGTGTGTGTGTGTGTGTGTGTGTGTGTGTGTGTGTGTGTGTGTGTGTGTGTGTGTGTGTGTGTGTGTGTGTGTGTGTGTGTGTGTGTGTGTGTGTGTGTGTGTGTGTGTGTGTGTGTGTGTGTGTGTGTGAGTGCTTGCCACAAGGGATCGGTTACAAAAACAACATGATCACAACCAATGATAATGCATGATAGAGACGTGATGTGATTCTGTATGATAGAGATGAGATGTGATACTGTATGATAGTGATGTGATGTGATACTGTATGATAGAGATGTGATGTGATACTGTACGATTCAGATGTGATACTGTATGATAGAGATGTGATGTGATACTGTATGATAGAGATGTGATGTGATACTGTATGATAGAGATGTGATGTGATACTGTATGATAGCGATGTGATTCTGTATGAAAGAGATGTGATACTGTATGATAGAGATGTGATACTGTATGATAGTGATGTGATGCTGAGTGATAGTGATATGATACTGTATGATAGAGATGTGATGTGATACTGTATGATAGAGATGTGATACTGTATCATAGAGATGAGATGTGATACTGTATGACAGAGATAAGATGTGATACTGTATGAGAGAGATGAGATGTGATACTGTATGATAGAGATGTGATGTGATACTGTATGATAGAGATGAGATGTGACACTGCATGATAGAGATGTGATGTGATACTGTATGATAGAGATGAGATGTGATATTGTATGATAGAGATGAGATGTGATACTGTATGATAGAGATGTGATGTGATATTGTATGATAGAGATGAGATGTGATACTGTATGATAGAAATGAGATGTGATACTGTATGATAGAGATGAGATGTGATACTGTATGATAGAGATGTGATAGTGTATGATAGAGATGTGATTTGATACTGTATGATAGAGATGTGATGTGATACTGTATGATAGAGATGTGATAGTGTATGATAGAGATGTGATTTGATACTGTATGATAGAGATGTGATACTGTATGATCGAGATGTGATGTGATACTGTATGATAGAGATGAGATGTGATACTGCATGATAGAGATGTGATGTGATTCTGTATGATAGAGATGAGATGTGGTACTGTATGATATAGATGTGATATGATACTGTATGATAGAAATGAGATGTGATACTGTATGATAGAGATGTGATTCTGTATGATAGAGATAAGATGTGATACTGTATGATAGAGATGAGATGTGATACTGTATGATAGAGATAAGATGTGATACTGTATGAGAGAGATGAGATGTGATACTGTATGATGGAGATGAGATGTGATACTGTATGATAGAGATGTGATACTGTATGATAGAGATGAGATGTGATACTGTATGATAGAGATGTGACGTGGTACTGTATGATAGAGATAAGATGTGATACTGTATGATAGAGATGAGATGTGATACTGCATGATAGAGATGTGATTTGATACTGTATGATAGAGATGTTATACTGTATGATAGAGATGTGATACTGTACGATTCAATGTGATACTGTATGATAGAGATGAGATGTGATACTGTATGATAGAGATGAGATGTGATGTATGATATAGATGTGATATGATACTGTATGATAGAGATGTGATACTGTATGATAGAGATGTGATACTGTATGATATAGATGTGATGTGATACTATATGAGAGATGTGATACTGTATGATAGTGATGTGATACTGTATGATAGAGATTTGATACTGTATGATAGAGATGTGATGTGATACTGTATGATAGAGATGTGATACTGTATGATATAGATGTGATGTGATACTATATGATAGAGATGTGATACTGTATGATAGTGATGTGATACTGTATGATAGAGATTTGATACTGTATGATAGAGATGTGATACTGTATGATATAGATGTGATACTGTATGATAGAGATGTGATGCATAAATTCCTTATTTTCTCTATATATAATGAGGCTGTATGTCCCAAACCAACGTGTCTTTGACTGTGCTTTAGAAACCCTTTCTTCTCAAGAAGGGTCGTTATAACTCCACACCTGATATATTATAGATGTGGGACGTCACTGAGAGATCTCATCCCATTATCATCAGACACAGACTCAAATCTTCCTTCTCTCTTTTCTTCCACCTCTCTATTCTTTATGCACTGAAACGGGGGGAGACAAGGAGAGAAGGAGAGGAGTGTAAAGACAGGTCAAAGCCAGGATCAGAGGATGGATGAAGGGATAGTTAAAGAGATGAAGGGACAGTTAAAGGGATGGATGAAGGGATAGTTAAAGGGATGGATGATGGGATGGATGAAGGGATAGTTAAAGGGATGAAGGGATAGTTAAAGGGATGAAGGGATAATTAACGGGATGAAGCGACAGTTAACGGGATGATAGAGGGATAGTTAAAGGGATGGATGAAGGGATAGTTAAAGGGATGAAGGGATAGTTAAAGGGATGGATGAAGGGATAGTTAAAGGGATGAAGGGATAGTTAAAGGGATGATAGAGGGATAGTTAAGGGGATGGATGAAGGGATAGTTAAAGGGATGATAGAGGGATAGTTAAAGGGATGAAGGGATAGTTAAAGGGATGATTGAGGGATAGTTAAAGGAATAGTTAAAGGGATGGATGAAGGGACAGTTAAAGGGATGATAGAGGGATAGTTAAATGAACAGTTAAATGGATGGACGAAGGGACAGTTGAAGGACGATAGATGGACAGTTAAAGCCGACGGATTTAATGACAGTTAAATGGATTTGGACGAATGGACAGCCAAATGGACGGACGAATGACAGTCAAATGGACTTGGACGAATGGATCAGCCAAAATGGGACGGACGAATGGACAGCCAGTGGACGGATTTAATGGACAGCCAAAATGGATTTGACGAATGGAATGCCGATGGACGGACGAATGGATTAGCCAAATGGACTTGACGAATGGACAGCCAAATGGACGGACGAATGGACAGCCAGGACTTGGACGGATTTAATGGACAGCCAAATGGATTTGACGGAATGGATTAGCCAAATGGATTTGACGAATGGAATGACAGCAAATGGATTTGACGAATGGACCAGCCAGCCGACTTGACGAATGGACGGATGCCGACGATCAAATGGACAGCCAGTGGACGGACGAATGGATCAGCCATGGACGGACGAATGACAGCCAAATGGACGGACGAATGGACAGTCAGCCGGACGGACGAATGGATAGTCAAATGGACGGATTTAATGGATAGCCAGCGGACGGACGAATGGACAGCCAAAGCCGGGACGGACGAATGGACAGCTCAAATGGATTGACGAATGGACAGCCAGCCGACGGACGAATGGACAGCCAGCGGACGAATGGACAGCCAGCCGTGACGGATTAATGACGCCAGGGACGAAGAATGATTAGCCAGCCGACGACGGACGAATGACAGTTGCCAGCCGGACGAATGATAGTCAGCCGGACGATAGATGGACAGCCAGTGGACGGACGAATGGACAGTCAAATGGACGATTATGATGGACAGCCAAATGGACGGGGACAGCCAGCCGACGACTGATGGACAGTGCCAAAATGAACAGTCAAATGGACGGATTTGGACGAATGACAGCCAAATGGACGATAGATGGACAGCCAAATGAACAGCCGAAATGGACGGACGAATGGACAGCCAGCCGACGATAGAGGACAGTCAGCCGGACGGATTTAATGGATTAAAAACGGATTTGACGATGATAGCCAGCCGGACGATGACGAATGAAAGCCGGACGGACGAATGACAGCCAGGGACGGATGAATGGGACAAATGGACGGACGGATGAATGGATAGTAACGGATGAATGATTAGTCAGCCGGATGGGATTTAATGGATGGACAGTCAGCGGACGGATGAATGGATTGACAGCCAAATGGATGGATGAATGGACAGTTAAAGGGATTTGGATGAAGGGACAGTTAAAGGATGGATGAAGGATAGTTAAAGGGATGGATGAAGGGATAGTTAAAGGATGGATGAAGGGACAGTTAAAGGGATGGATGAAGGGACAGTTAAAGGGATGGATGAAGGGACAGTTAAAGGGATGGATGAAGGGACAGTTAAAGGGATGGATGAAGGGATAGTTAAAGGGATGGATGAAGGGATAGTTAAAGGGATGGATGAAGGGATAGTTAAAGGGATGGATGAAGGGATAGTTAAAGGGATGGATGAAGGGATAGTTAAAGGGATGGATGAAGGGATAGTTAAAGGGATGGATGAAGGGACAGTTAAAGGGATGGATGAAGGGACAGTTAAAGGGATGGATGAAGGGACAGTTAAAGGGATGGATGATGGGATGGATGAAAGGAAGTTATTAATTACACTTTGGATGGTGTATCAATACATCCAGTCACTACAAAGATACAGGCATCCTTCCTAACTCAGTTGCCGGAAAGGAAGGAAACCGTTTAGTGATTTCACCATGAGGCCACTGGTGACTTTAAAACAGTTACAGAGTTTAATGGCTGTGATAGGAGAAAACTGTGGAAGGATCAACAACATTGTAGTTACCCCACAATACTAATCTAATCTAATTGACAAATCCAACACATCACTAAGTACCACTCATATTTTCAAGCATGGTGGTGTCTGCATCATGTTTTGGGTATGCTTGTCATCGGCAAGGACTAGGGAGTTTTTCAGGACAAAAAATAAATGGAATAGAGCTAAGCACAGGCAAAATCCTAGTGGAAAACCTGGTTCCGTCTGCTTTCAGCAGGACAATAACCTAAAACACAAGGCCAAATCTACAATGGAGTTGCTTACCAAGAAGACAGTGAATGTTCCTGAGAGGCCTAGTTACCGTTTTGACTTAAATCTGCTTGAAAATTTATGGCAAGACCTGAATTTTTTTATCTAGCAATGATCAACAACCAATTTGACAGAACTTGAAGAATTTTGAAAATAATAATGGGCAAATATTGTACAATCCAGGTGTGGAAAGCTCTTAGAGACTCAACCAAAAAGTCTCACAGCTGTAATCGCTGCCAAAGGTGCTTCTACAAAGTATTGACTCAGGGGTTGAATACTTACCTAATCAATATATATTAGTGTTTTATTATTCATACTTTGTATAGATATACTCCATTTGAGAAACAGACGCCTCACAAGTCCTCAACTGGCAGCTTCATTAAATAGTACACGCAAAACACCAGCCTCAACGTCAACAGTGAAGACTACGAGACCGGGATGCTGGCCTTCTAGGCAGAGTTGCAAAGAAAAAGCCATATCTCAGACTGGCCAATAAAAAGAAAAGATTAAGATGGACAGAAGAACACAGACACTGGACAGAGGAACTCTGCCTAGAAGGCCAGCATCCCGGAGTCGCCTCTTCACTGTTGACGTTGAGACTGGTGTTTTGCAGGTACTATTTAATGAAGCTGCCAGTTGAGGACTTGTGAGGCGTCTGTTTCTCAAACTAGACACTCTAATGTACTTGTCCTCTTGCTCAGTTGTGCAGCTACAATAGTCATTTACAACATTAACGATGTCTACGCTGTATTTCTGATCAATTTGATGTTATTATAATGGACAAAAAATATGCTTTTCTTTCAAAAACAAGGATATTTCTAAGTGACACCAAACCTTTGAATGGTGGTGTATATAGCTGTGTGTGTGTGTGTGTGTGTGTGTGTGTGTGTGTGTGTGTGTGTGTGTGTGTGTGTGTGTGTGTGTGTGTGTGTGTGTGTGTGTGTGTGTGTGTGGTTTAGATGGTAAGTGGGTATTATTTATGGCTGTGTGTTCTAGAGGCCTCTCAAACAACACTGTTAAACAGAACCACAAAGGGAACACAGAACCACACTGTTAAACAGAACCATACAGGGGAGACAGAACCACACTGTTAAACAGAAACATACTGTTAAACAGAACCACACTGTTAAACAGAACCATAGAGGGAAGACAGAACCACACTGTTAAACAGAACCATACAAGGAACACAGAACCACACTGTTAAACAGAACCACACAGGGAAGACAGAACCACACTGTTAAACGGAACCATACAAGGAAGACAGAACCACACTGTTAAACAGAACCACACTGTTAAACAGAACCATACAGGGAACACAGAACCACACTGTTAAACAGAACCATACAGGGAATACAGAACCACACTGTTAAACAGAACCACACAGGGAAGACAGAACCACACTGTTAAACGGAACCATACAAGGAAGACAGAACAGGACCAGGGCTGGTCAACACTGCTCTGAAATATCTCTCCATCTCCCTCTCTAGTCTACTACCCCTGGTCCCCTCTCTCTAGTCTACTACCCCTGGTCCCCTCTCTAGTCTACTACCCCTGGTCCCCTCTCTAGTCTACTACCCCTGGTCCCCTCTCTCTAGTCTACTACCCCTGGTTCCCTCTCTAGTCTACTACCCTGGTTCCCCTCTCTAGTCTACTACCCCTGGTCCCCTCTCTAGTCTACTACCCCTGGTCCCCTCTCTCTAGTCTACTACCCCTGGTTCCATCTCTCTAGTCTACTACCCCTGGTTCCCTCTCTAGTCTACTACCCCTGGTCCCCCCTCTAGTCTACTACCCCTGGTCCCCTCTCTAGTCTACTACCCCTGGTCCCCCCTCTAGTCTACTACCCCTGGTTCCCTCTCTAGTCTACTACCCCTGGTTCCCTCTCTAGTCTACTACCCCTGGTTCCCCCTCTCTAGTCTACTACCCCTGGTCCCCTCTCTAGTCTACTACCCCTGGTCCCCTCTCTAGTCTACTACCCCTGGTTCCCTCTCTAGTCTACTACCCCTGGTTCCCCCTCTCTAGTCTACTACCCTGGTCCCCTCTCTAGTCTACTACCCCTGGTTCCCTCTCTCTAGTCTACTACCCCTGGTTCCCTCTCTAGTCTACTACCCCTGGTTCCCCCTCTCTAGTCTACTACCCCTGGTCCTCTCTCTAGTCTACTACCCCTGGTCCTCTCTCTAGTCTACTACCCCTGGTTCCCCCTCTCTAGTCTACTACCCCTGGTCCCCTCTCTAGTCTACTACCCCTGGTTCCCTCTCTAGTCTACTACCCCTGGTTCCCCTCTCTAGTCTACTACCCTGGTTCCCCTCTCTAGTCTACTACCCTGGTTCCCCTCTCTCTAGTCTACTACCCCTGGTCCCCTCTCTAGTCTACTACCCCTGGTTCCCTCTCTAGTCTACTACCCCTGGTCCTCTCTCTAGTCTACTACCCCTGGTCCCCCCTCTCTTCCATCACTCTCCTATCTTTGGGCTGAGTATGGATGATGGGGTGGGGAGGGGGAGGCTGGGGGTAGGCTGGGGTGAGGCTTTGTGGAGAGGCTGAGGGGAGGCTGTGGAGAGGCTGAGGGGAGGCTGAGGGAGGCTGTGGAGAGGCTGAGGGGAGGCTGGGGAGAGGCTGAGGGGAGGCTGGGGAGAGGCTGTGGAGAGGCTGAGGGGAGGCTGTGGAGAGGCTGGGGAGAGGCTGGGGAGAGGCTGAGGGGAGGCTGGGGAGAGGCTGAGGGGAGGCTGTGGAGAGGCTGGGGAGAGGCTGAGGGGAGGCTGTGGAGAGGCTGAGGAGGCTGTGGAGAGGCTGGGGAGAGGCTGAGGGGAGGCTGTGGAGAGGCTGTGGAGAGGCTGAGGGGAGGCTGTGGAGAGGCTGGGGAGAGGCTGAGGGGAGGCTGTGGAGAGGCTGAGGGGAGGCTGTGGAGAGGCTGGGGAGAGGCTGAGGGGAGGCTGGGGAGAGGCTAAGTGTTCATTCAGGCACATTTGTGAAGAAGTGAGGAAGTGAAGAACTCGAGATGCATCCAAAATCATAATGGAATAGCAGAAGGTGAAATGCTCGCTTAGCATTAGAAACGTGCCATTTATTCACCAGAAACAAGAAGCTTTGGAGCTCTGTGTATGGCACCCGCTCGTCAGGACAGGACGTGCTCTACCCTACTGAGCTATACAGCACTGTCTTTGTATCTGGGAGAGTGGGTGGTATAGGATTGTTCTATCTTTTTTGCCAGACTAGGATAACAATGCTGTGACTATTGATCAACCAATCCGGTGGTTTGAGGAATATTGGAGGAGAGGAGGAGAGATCAATGTGTTTGATTAGATCTATGTATCAGCCGGACAGCTGGTGGGGCGGACCTGTTTCACTGATCATAGGGAATGATCCCCCGCTCCACCTCTTTCCCCCTTCCTTCCCTCCCTCTCCTCCACTTTCTTCCTCGCTCCCTCTCCCTCTCCCTCTCTCCCTCTCCCTCTCCCCCTCCCTCTCTCCATCTCCATCTCCATCTCCATCTCTACCTCCCTCCCTCCCTTCCCCCTCCTTCTCCCTCCCCTCCCCGAATGGGTGAAAAGGGTTGTTTTTAAAGGTCTTTGGCATTCGACCGAAATGTTTCTTCCGCATTTAAGGGAGTGAAGAGGAGGTGGTTCTGTTGGGTAAGACGTGGGCCCTGTGACAACCCCCTATAAACACAGAACAACCAAAAACAAACACTCTCTGGATCCAGGGGTAAACAAATAACCACTGACTCAAACACCCAACATAAACACCCACCAACCCTTAAACACAGCCAAACACAACCCCTCCCTTTGAGACAAGAAAACCCCTTGCGCTTGTGTGTGCGTGCATATGTGTGTGAGTGAGTGCGTGTGAGTGTGTGAGTGCGTGCGTGCGTGCGTGTGTGTGTGTGTGTGAGTGTGTGTGAGTGAGTGAGTGAGTGAGTGCGTGCGTGAGTGTGTGCATGTGTGAGTGTGTGTGTGAGTGTGTGTGTGAGTGTGAGTGTGCAATATAACAGTGTTTTTCTAAGTGATGGCTCTTGGTTTCCTGAATAGGGTAAAAAGCTGGGTCTTACGCTTTGTGTAAACATTTATGTTTTAGCGTCATTTAATTTATGCGTCTATAAAGGAACACACAGCATGCTGGGAGGCAGGGTGGGGGGTTTAGAAGACAGCCTGTGTGTATTAAATACACCCTCAGTCAGTAAATACTGTCTTCTAGGATTACAGGGACTGAGGATAGTCATATCACTGACTTTACGAAGGGAAGCATGGCTTAGAGCATATTCACCAGACTGCCAATGCTGCTGCATTAGGCTCTTCAATGGACACACAGAGTCATATTACTCTGACTTCAAGGTTTAAAAGCAATCCATTCATAACATCACCTTCCTAAGTAACATCATAGTAAGTTTTGACTATTTGCCTTCCAAGGAACAGAAAGATCTGAGAGAGAAATGGACAGATGGAACAGAGTGTAAGAACAGTTAAATGCTTAGTGACCAAGAGGTAGATTATTCTGTATATTGACCATGTCACCCACCCCTCTCCTCTCCCCTCTCCCCTCTCCTTTCCCCTCTCCCACCCCTCTCCTCTCCCCTCTCCTTCCCCCTCTCCTTCCCCCTCTCCTTTCCCCTCTCCCACCCCTCTACTCTCCCCTCTCCTTCCCTCACTCCCTCTCCTTCCCCCTCTCCACACCTTCCCCCTCTCCTCTCCCCTCTCCTCTCTCCCCTCTCTCCTTCCCCCTCTCCTTCCCCCTCTCCTTTCCCCCTCTCCTCTCCCCTCTCCTTCCCCCTCTCCTCTCCCTCTCCTCTCCCCCTCTCCACACCTTCCCCCTCTCCTTCTCCCTATCCATCCCCTCTCCTTCCCCCTCTCCTTCCCTCTCTCCTCTCCCCTCTCCTCTCCCCCTCTCCACACCTTCCCCTCTCCTTCCCCCTATCCATCCCCTCTCCTTCCCCTCTCCTCTCTCTCCCTCTCTCTCTCCCCCCCTCTCCTCTCCCCCTCTCCTCTCCCCTCTCCACACCTTCCCTCTCTCCTTCTCCCTATCCATCCCCCCTCTCCTTTCCCTCTCCTTTCCCCTCTCCTCTCCCCTCTCTCCTCTCCTTCCCCTTCTCCTTCCCCTTCTCCTTCCCCCTCTCCTCTCTCCCCTCTCCTCTCCCCTCTCCACACCTTCCCCCTCTCCTTCCCCTATCCATCCCCCCTCTCCTTCCCCTCTCCTCTCCCCTCTCCTCTCCCCTCTCCACACCTTCCCCCTCTCCTTCTCCCTATCCATCCCCTCTCCTTTCCCCTCTCCTTTCCCCTCTCCCTCTCCCCTCTCCTCTCCTTCCCCTTCTCCTTCCCCTTCTCCTTCCCCTCTCTCCTCTCCCTCTCCTCCCCTCTCCACACCTTCCCCTCTCTCCTTCCCCTATCCATCCCCTCTCCTTCCCCCTCTCCTCTCCCCTCTCCTTTCCCTCTCCTTTCCCCTCTCCTCTCTCCCTCTCTCTCTCTCCTTCCCCTTCTCCTTTCCCCTCTCCTCTCCCCTCTCCTCTCCTTCCCCTCTCCTCTCCCCTCTCCTTCCCCCTCTCCTCTCCCCCCTCTCCTCTCCCCTCTCCACACCTTCCCCCTCTCCTTCTCCCTATCCATCCCCCTATCCATCCCCCTCTCCTTTCCCCTCTCCTTTCCCTTCTCCTCTCCCTCTCCTCTCCATCCCCCTCTCCTTCCCCTCTCCTCTCCCCTCTCCATCCCCCCTCTCCTTCCCCCTCTCCTCTCCCCTCTCCTTCCCCCTCTCCCCTGTGTGTCAGAGTAGCTCCAACACTACACTACCAGGGGACATCTTACCTACTGATGTGTGTGTCTAATGAAATCAACGGAAGCCCAAGAGGTCAAAGGTGAAACAATTGTTCAGCTGCACCCTCCCTATCTCCCCCTGACCTTTAACCCCTGACCCCAGCCCCCTGAGGCCGGTTAGCAGACCTGACCTGACCCCTGGGAGGGTGTGTGTGTGACCCCTCAGGAGAAGGGAAGGGGGGAGGGGGTTACATGCCCTTGTCAGAAGGCTCTGTCCCTAAAGACGGACATTCATGTGACATTGAGGGAGGCAGGAGAGAGAGAGAGAGAGAGAGAGAGAGAGAGAGAGAGAGAGAGAGAGAGAGAGAGAGAGAGAGAGAGAGAGAGAGAGAGAGAGTGTATGTATATGAGTGTAGCCCTCTCTCTGACAACAGACTGAGCAGGTCTACAGGCCAGAGGGTTGGCCAACCATCGTGGACAACCTTACTCTCCCTGCCTGTTTCAATACCCTGTCCTCTCTCTCTCTCTCTCTCTCTCTCTCTCTCTCTCTCTCTCTCTCTCTCTCTCTGTCTCTCTCTGTCTCTCTCTCCCTCTCTCTCCCTGCCTGTGTCAATACCATGTCTCTCTCTTTCTCTTTCTCTCTCTCTCTCCCTCTCTCAATTCAAAAAACTATTTTGTGTTTGGCTAGTTATCCCGTGTGCAATCCCTTTAGCGTTGATTGTTAGCTTTCTGGCTAGCTACAGAGGTTATCTGGCTAGTTAGCTACAGAGGTTATCTGGCTAGTTAGCTACAGAGGTTAGCTGGCTAGTTAGCTACAGAGGTTATCTGGCTAGTTAGCTACAGAGGTTATCTGGCTAGTTAGCTACAGAGGTTAGCTGGCTAGTTAGCTACAGAGATTAGCTGGCTAGTTAGCTACAGAGATTAGCTGGCTAGTTAGCTACAGAGATTAGCTGGCTAGTTAGCTACAGAGATTAGCTTGCTGGCTAGCTGCAGAGGTTAGCTGGCTAGTTTGCTAGATAGGTTAGCTGGCTAGTTACCTACAGAGATTAGCTGGCTAGTTAGCTACAGAGGTTAGTTGGCTAGTTAGCTACAGAGATTAGCTGGCTAGTTAGCTACAGAGGTTAGCTGGCTAGTTAGCTACAGAGGTTAGCTGGTTAGTTAGCTACATAGATAAGCTTGCTGGCTAACTACAGAGGTTAGCTGGTTAGTTTGCTAGATAGGTTAGCTGGCCAGTTAGCTACAGAGATTAGCTTGATAGCTAGCTGCAGAGGTTAGCTGGCTAGTTAGCTACAGAGATTAGCTTGCTAGCTAGCTACAGAGATTAGCTGGCTAGTTAGCTACAGAGGTTAGCTGGCTAGTTAGCTACAGAGGTTAGCTGGCTAGTTAGCTACAGAGGATAGCTTGCTGGCTAGTTAGCTACAGAGGTTAGCTGGTTAGTTTGCTAGATAGGTTAGCTGGCTAGTTAGCTACGGAGATTAGCTTGCTGGCTAGCTGCAGAGGTTAGCTGGCTAGTTAGCTACAGAGGTTAGCTGGTTAGTTAGCTATAGAGATTAGCTTCCTGGCTAGCTACAGAGGTTAGCTGGTTAGTTTGCTAGATAGGTTAGCTGGCCAGTTAAGCTACAGAGATTAGCTTGCTAGCTAGCTGCAGAGGTTAGCTGGCTAGTTAGCTACAGAGGATAGCTGGCTAGATAGCTAGATAGGTTAGCTGGCTAGTTAGCTACAGAGATTAGCTTGCTGACTAGCTGCAGAGGTTAGCTGGCTAGTTAGCTACAGAGATTAGCTTGCTGGCTAGCTGCAGAGGAAAGCTGGCTAGTTAGCTACAGAGGTTAGCTGGCTAGTTAGCTACAGAGGTTAGCTTGCTAGTTAGCTACAGAGGTTAGCTTGCTATTTAGCTACAGAGGTTAGCTTGCTAGTTAGCTACAGAGGTTAGCTTGCTGGCTAGCTACAGAGGTTAGCTTGCTGGCTAGCTACAGAGGTTAGCTGGCTAGTTAGCTACAGAGGTTAGCTGGCTAGTTAGCTAGACATGTTAGCTGGCTAGTTAGCTACAGAGGTTAGCTGGCGTGTTAGCTACAGGGGTTAGCTTGCTAGTTAGCTACAGAGGTTAGCTTGCTAGTTAGCTACAGAGATTAGCTTGCTGGCTAGCTACGAGGTTAGCTGGCTAGTTAGCTACAGATGTTAGCTTGCTAGTTGGCTACAGAGGTTAGCTTGCTAGTTAGCTACAGAGGTTAGCTGGCTAGTTAGCTAGACATGTTAGCTGGCTAGTTAGCTACAGAGGTTAGCTGGCGTGTTAGCTACAGGGGTTAGCTGGTTAGTTAGCTAGACATGTTAGCTGGCTAATTAGCTACAGAGGTTAGCTGGCGTGTTAGCTACAGGGGTTAGCTGGTTAGTTAGCTAGATAGGTTAGCTGGCTAGTTAGCTACAGAGGTTAGCTGGCTGGCTAGCTACAGTAGTTAGCTGGCTAGTTAGCTACAGACGTTAGCTGGCTAGTTAGCTACAGAGGTTAGCTTGCTGGCTAGCTACAGTAGTTAGCTGGCTAGTTAGCTACAGAGGTTAGCTTGCTAGTTATCTACAGAGGTTAGCTTGCTAGTTAGCTACAGAGGTTAGCTTGCTGGCTAGCTACAGTAGTTAGCTGGCTAGTTAGCTACAGTATTTAGCTACTGCTATCAGTTGTTGTTCTTTTATTATCATGTTGTTCCTATTCCAGCATTTGTAGAATCCATAGTGACATTAGAATATGGCCTGGAAAAAGGGAATCCAGACACACTGGACACAGTAGACACATGTAAATGTAGGTATAGATGCATGACGTGTTCTGAATTCCATGATCTGAACTTCATGATCAGAATCAAAAGCTGCATGGACTGACAAGTCTAGACATGTGAAGAGTGATCTCTCCCTCCCTCTCTTTCTCTCTCTCTCTCTCTCCATCCCTCTATGGTAGGTCAGGAAGTGTGTTGTCTCCAGGTGAAGAGTGATCTCTCTCTCTCTCTCTCTCTCTCTCTCTCTCTCTCTCTCTCTCTCTCTCTCTCTCTCTCTCTCTCCCTCTCTTCCTCTCTCTCTCTCAATATAGTAGGTCAGGAAGAGTGTTGTCTCCATGTGAAGGGTGATATAGTAAACTATGAGGATACCGGCACAGCCCGCTGTGGTTGGCTCTGGTATTGGGTTACCCTGCATACTATCATATTATGGACAGAGAAAATGTCATACCAGAGAGGGTCAGTGTGTGTGTGAGTGTGTGTGCTGAGTGAGTGTGTGCATGTGCGTGTGTGAGTGTGAGTGTGAGTGTGTGTGTGTGTGTGTGTGTGTGTGTGTGTGTGTGTGTGTGTGTGTGTGTGTGTGTGTGTGTGTGTGTGTGTGTGTGTGTGTGTGTGTGTGTGTGTGTGTGTGTGTGTGTGTGTGTGTGTGTGTGTGTGTGAGTGTGTGTGTGTGTGTGTGTGTGTGTGTGTGTGCTGAGTGAGTGTGTGCATGTGTGTGTGTGAGTGTGTGTGTGCGTGTGTGAGTGTGTGTGTGTGAGTGTGTGTGTGAGTGTGTGCATGTGCGTGTGTGTGTGTGTGTGTGTGTGCTGAGTGAGTGTGTGTATGTGCGTGTGTGAGTGTGTGTGAGTGTGTGTGTGTGTGAGTGTATGAGTAGGGCCATCAACTTCAAAGGAAGAGAGAAACTAAAAGACATGGTAAAAATCCTCCACACTAAAGTCTCTGTAGCAGAAACCAGTTCTTTAAGGAGGGTGAGACAGAGGGCAGGAACCATCACCATCTCACGGCTTGACTTCAGATTCTGACGTTTGACGTCTGAACCTCGCGGCTTACGTCCGTCCACCATCCCCGTCCACTAATCCCTAACCCAAGCCTACTGGATGGTAATAGTGCTCAACGTTGCCCATGGTGGCGAGTTTTGAAGGCATCTCCGGATGTCCTCGGGACCTGGCTAGGCTGAACAGACATGCACACTCAGACATACACCGCGGTGAAGTTAGCTTTGTATTAAATATTCTGACTTTGAGATCATCAATACCTCTTAAACAGAACATGGCAGGATTATATAAATGACATTCTGAATCAGCTGACAATAGGGAACAAGCTATACCCCTTGTTTTCTCAGTTCCGTTCCGTTTTCAAAAAAAGTGACTTTACATTCATTTCAATGGCTGATTCTCAGTGTACTTGTAGCTTTAATACTGTCTTAAAAGTGCAATTGGAACTTAGCGTTAACTGGAAAACTATTCTATTAGAATCCCCATTACCTGTTGCGCAAGCAGCAGCTACTCTTCCTGGGGTCCACACGAAACATGAAACATTACATAATACAGAACATTAATAAACATGAACAGCTCAAGGACAGAACTACATCAATTTAAAAAGGCACAAGTAGCCTACATATCAATACATAAACAGAAACTATCTGGGTCCAATAGGGGAGAGTCGTTGTGCCGGGAGGTGTTGCTTTATCTGTTTTTTGAAACCAGGTTTGGTGTTTATTTTAGCAATATTAGATGGAAGGAAGTTCCATGCAATAAGGGCTCTATATAATACTGTATGTTTTCTTGAATTTGTTCTGGATTTGGGAACTGTGAAAAGACCCCTGGTGGCATGTCTGGTGGGTGTGTCAGAGCTGTGTGTAAGTTGACTATGTAAACAATTTGGGATTTTCAACACATTAATGTTTCTTATAAAAAGAAGTGATGCACCTATATTGGTGGTTAGTGTACCTCTATATTGGGTGTTAGTGTACCCCTATATTGGGTGTTAGTGTACCCCTATATTGGGTGTTAGTGTACCCCTATGTTGGTGGTGAGTGTACCCCTAAAGTGGGTGTTAGTGTACCCCTATATTGGGTGTTAGTGTTCCCCTATGTTGGTGGTTAGTGTACCCCTATGTTGGTGGCTAGTGTACCCCTATATTGGGTGTTAGTGTACCCCTATGTTGGTGGTTAGTGTACCCCTATGTTGGTGGCTAGTGTACCCCTATATTGGTGATTAGTGTACCCATATGTTGTTGGTTAGTGTACCCCTATGTTGGTGGTTAGTGTAGCCCTATGTTGGTGGTTAGTGTACCCCTATATTGGTGGCTGGTGTACCCCTATATTGGTGGTTAGTGTACCCCTATGTTGGTGGTTAGTGTAGCCTTATGTTGTTGGTTAGTGTACCCCTATATTGGTGGCTGCTGTACCTCTATATTGGTGGTTAGTGTACCCCTATGTTGGTGGTTAGTGTAGCCATATGTTGGTGGTTAGTGTACCCCTATATTGGTGGCTGGTGTACCCCTATATTGGTGGTTAGTGTACCCCTATGTTGGTGGTTAGTGTACCCCTATGTTGGTGGTTAGTGTACCCCTATGTTGGTGGTTAGTGTACCCCTATATTGGTGGTTAGTGTACTCCTATATTGGTGGTTAGTGTACCCCTATATTGGTGGTTAGTGTACCCCTATATTGGTGGTTACTGTACTCCTATATTGGTGGTTAGTGTACCCCTATATTGGTGGTTAGTGTACACCTATATTGGTGGTTAGTGTACCCCTATATTGGTGGTTAGTGTACCCCTATATTGGTGGTTACAGTACCCCTATATTGGTGGTTAGTGTACCCCTATATTGGTGGTTAGTGTACCCCTATATTGGTGGTTAGTGTACCCCTATATTGGTGGTTACTGTACTTCTATATTGATGGTTAGTGTACCCCTATATTGGTGGTTAGTGTAGCCCTATATTGGTGGTTAGTGTACCCCTATATTGGTGGTTAGTGTAGCCCTATACTGGTGGTTAGTGTACCCCTATGCTGGTAGTTAGTGTACCCCTATACTGGTGGTTAGTGTACCCCTATATTGGTGGTTAGTGTACCCCTATATTGGTGGTTAGTGTACCCCTATGTTGGTGGTTAGTGTACCCCTATATTGGTGGCTGGTGTACCCTTATATTGGTGGTTAGTGTACCCATATGTTGGTGGTTAGTGTACCCCTATGTTGGTGGTTAGTGTACCCCTATATTGGTGGTTAGTGTACCTCTATATTGGTGGTTATTGTACTCTATATTGGTGGTTAGTGTACTCTATATTGGTGGTTAGTGTACCCTATATTGGTGGTTAGTGTACCCTATACTGGTGGTTAGTGTACCCTATATTGGTGGTTAGTGTACCCCTATATTGGTGGTTAGTGTACCCCTATGTTGGTGGTTAGTGTACCCCTATATTGGTGGCTGGTGTACCCTTATATTGGTGGTTAGTGTACCCATATGTTGGTGGTTAGTGTACCCCTATGTTGGTGGTTAGTGTACCCCTATATTGGTGGTTAGTGTACCCCTATATTGGTGGTTAGTGTACCCCTATATTGGTGGTTAGTGTACCCCTATATTGGTGGTTATTGTACCCCTATATTGGTGGTTAGTGTACCCCTATATTGGTGGTTAGTGTACCCCTATACTGGTGGTTAGTGGATCAGTTGTTTTCACATCGAACCTCACTCGTCTGACCCAACTGGTGAGAAAACTCTGGATCCAGGTGACGAGAAGCACATTGACGCCCATGGTCGCAGGTTTGTTCCCACGGAATGACAGGATAAATAAAGCGTGTCGAAGGCAGATGAAAAATCGACCAAAAGTATTCTGGCAAACGAACACCAGCGTTTCGCTACAGCCCCAGCAGTAACATCTGCTAAATATGTGTACGTGACCAATAAAATGTCATTTGATTTTTTTTTAACGTTGTTTACCCAGATGCATTTGTGAAGGAGCAAGAGCAGTCCGTCCTCGACTCTGCAGTCTGGTTTATAGGCGAACTGGATTGGGTCGAGTAGACTCTACTCGTGGCAGAAGAAGGCGTCGATGCGTTCCCAGCATTATTATCACTGGTCAAAGAGACGGGGGGACATTCAGCATGTCATCATGCTGGCAGTAAGACGGCTGAATAAAAGAGACGTTTTTACAAATAAGGCTGTAACGTAATGAAATGTGGGAAAAACAATCAAGGGGGTCTGAATACTTTCCTAAAAGGCACTGTGTACAAACAGAGTTTACAAGTTGAGAAGGTGCTTTGTGTGTGACAGAATCAGAGACAAGGGGAATTCTGTGTATGGTACATTTGTTTGAGTGTATGTGTATCATGTTAGATTGTGTGTGCGTGTGCGTGTGCGTGTGCGTGTGTGCGTGTGTGTGCAGCAGGGGGTTAGAGGTTGTTATTTATGGGAACTGTCAGAAGATGACTCATGGAGGAGATCTGGGAGCAGAGAGGATTGTAGAGGAGAAGACCAGGTGCTGCCTGTTTACATACACACACACACACACACACACATCGACGTACACACACACACACACATCGACGTACACACACACACACACACACACACACACACACACACACATACACAAAGGCACACACACATATATACACAATCCAGATTTCAGAATGATAATACATTTCACAAGATACAACCTTATAACAACCTCCCACTAACTACCCCAACCTCCATCAATACAACCTTATAACAACCTCCCACTAACTAATTACCCCAACCTCCATCCATACAACCTTATAACAACCTCCCACTAACTAACTACCCCAACCTCCATCCATACAACCTTATAATAACCTCCCACTAACTAACTACCCCAACCTCCATCAATACAACCTTATAACAACCTCCCACTAACTACCCCAACCTCCATCAATACAACCTTATAACAACCTCCCACTAACTAACTACCCCAACCTCCATCCATACAACCTTATAATAACCTCCCACTAACTAACTACCCCAACCTCCATCCATACAACCTTATAATAACCTCCCACTAACTAACTACCCCAACCTCCATCCATACAACCTTATAATAACCTCCCACTAACTACCCCAACCTCCATCCATACAACCTTATAACAACCTACCACTAACTAACTACCCCAACCTCCATCCATACAACCTCATAATAACCTCCCACTAACTACCCCAACCTCCATCAATACAACCTTATAACAACCTCCCACTAACTAACTACCCCAACCTCCATCCATACAACCTTATAACAACCTCCCACTAACTACCCCAACCTCCATCAATACAACCTTATAACAACCTCCCACTAACTAACTACCCCAACCTCCATCCATACAACCTTATAATAACCTCCCACTAACTAACTACCCCAACCTCCATCCATACAACCTTATAATAACCTCCCACTAACTAACTACCCCAACCTCCATCCATACAACCTTATAATAACCTCCCACTAACTACCCCAACCTCCATCCATACAACCTTATAACAACCTACCACTAACTAACTACCCCAACCTCCATCCATACAACCTCATAATAACCTCCCACTAACTACCCCAACCTCCATCAATACAACCTTATAACAACCTCCCACTAACTAACTACCCCAACCTCCATCCATACAACCTTATAACAACCTCCCACTAACTAACTACCCCAACCTCCATCCATACAACCTTATAATAACCTCCCACTAACTAACTACCCCAACCTCCATCCATACAACCTTATAATAACCTCCCACTAACTACCCCAACCTCCATCAATACAACCTTATAACAACCTACCACTAACTAACTACCCCAACCTCCATCCATACAACCTTATAACAACCTCCCACTAACTAACTACCCCAACCTCCATCCATACAACCTTATAACAACCTCCCACTAACTAACTACCCCAACCTCCATCCATACAACCTAATAACAACCTCCCACTAACTACCTACCCCAACCACCATCCATACAACCTCATAATAACCTCCCATTAACTACCTACCCCAACCTCCATCCATACAACCTTATAATAACCTCCCACTAACTAACTACCCCAACCTCCATCCATACAACCTCATAATAACCTCCCACTAACTAACTACCCCAACCATACAACCTCATAACAACCTCCCACTAACTAACTACCCCAACCTCCATCCATACAACCTCATAATAACCTCCCACTAACTAACTACCCCAACCATACAACCTCATAACAACCTCCCACTAACTAACTACCCCAACCTCCATCAATACAACCTTATAATAACCTCCCACTAACTAACTACCCCAACCTCCATCCATACAACCTCATAATAACCTCCCACTAACTAACTACCCCAACCATACAACCTTATAACAACCTCCCACTAACTAACTACCCCAACCTCCATCAATACAACCTTATAACAACCTCCCACTAACTAACTACTCCAACCTCCATCCATACAACCTTATAACAACCTCCCACTAACTAACTACCCCAACCTCCATCAATACAACCTTATAACAACCTCCCATTAACTAACTACCCCAACCTCCATCCATACAACCTTATAATAACCTCCCACTAACTAACTAGCCCAGCCACCATCCATACAACCTTATAATAACCTCCCACTAACTAACTACTCCAACCTCCATCCATACAACCTTATAATAACCTCCCACTAACTAACTACTCCAACCTCCATCCATACAACCTCATAATAACCTCCCATTAACTACCTACCCCAACCTCCATCAATACAACCTTATAATAACCTCCCATTAACTACCTACCCCAACCACCATCCATACAACCTCATAATAACCTCCCATTAACTACCTACCCCAACCTCCATCCATACAACCTTATAACAACCTCCCACTAACTAACTACCCCAACCTCCATCCATACAACCTTATAATAACCTCCCACTAACTAACTACCCCAACCTCCATCCATACAACCTTATAATAACCTCCCACTAACTAACTACCCCAACCTCCATCCATACAACCTTATAACAACCTCCCACTAACTACCCCAACCTCCATCAATACAACCTTATAACAACCTCCCACTAACTAACTACCCCAACCTCCATCCATACAACCTTATAATAACCTCCCACTAACTAACTACCCCAACCTCCATCCATACAACCTTATAATAACCTCCCACTAACTAACTACCCCAACCTCCATCCATACAACCTTATAATAACCTCCCACTAACTACCCCAACCTCCATCCATACAACCTTATAACAACCTACCACTAACTAACTACCCCAACCTCCATCCATACAACCTTATAATAACCTCCCACTAACTAACTACCCCAACCTCCATCCATACAACCTTATAATAACCTCCCACTAACTACCCCAACCTCCATCAATACAACCTTATAACAACCTACCACTAACTAACTACCCCAACCTCCATCCATACAACCTTATAACAACCTCCCACTAACTAACTACCCCAACCTCCATCCATACAACCTTATAACAACCTCCCACTAACTAACTACCCCAACCTCCATCCATACAACCTAATAACAACCTCCCACTAACTACCTACCCCAACCACCATCCATACAACCTCATAATAACCTCCCATTAACTACCTACCCCAACCTCCATCCATACAACCTTATAATAACCTCCCACTAACTAACTACCCCAACCTCCATCCATACAACCTCATAATAACCTCCCACTAACTAACTACCCCAACCATACAACCTCATAACAACCTCCCACTAACTAACTACCCCAACCTCCATCCATACAACCTCATAATAACCTCCCACTAACTAACTACCCCAACCTCCATCCATACAACCTCATAATAACCTCCCATTAACTAACTACTCCAACCTCCATCAATACAACCTTATAATAACCTCCCACTAACTAACTACTCCAACCTCCATCCATACAACTTTATAATAACCTCCCACTAACTACCCCAACCTCCATCCATACAACCTCATAATAACCTCCCACTAACTACCTAGCCCAGCCACCATCCATACAACCTTATAACAACCTCCCACTAACTAACTACTCCAACCTCCATCCATACAACCTTATAACAACCTCCCACTAACTAACTACCCCAACCTCCATCAATACAACCTTATAACAACCTCCCATTAACTAACTACCCCAACCTCCATCCATACAACCTTATAATAACCTCCCACTAACTAACTAGCCCAGCCACCATCCATACAACCTTATAATAACCTCCCACTAACTAACTACTCCAACCTCCATCCATACAACCTTATAATAACCTCCCACTAACTAACTACTCCAACCTCCATCCATACAACCTCATAATAACCTCCCATTAACTACCTACCACAACCTCCATCAATACAACCTTATAATAACCTCCCATTAACTACCTACCCCAACCACAATCCATACAACCTCATAATAACCTCCCATTAACTACCTACCCCAACCTCCATCCATACAACCTTATAACAACCTCCCACTAACTAACTACCCCAACCATACAACCTCATAATAACCTCCCACTAACTAACTACCCCAACCTCCATCCCATACAACCTCATAATAACCTCCCACTAACTAACTACCCCAACCATACAACCTTATTATAACCTCCCACTAACTAACTACCCCAACCATACAACCTCATAATAACCTCCCACTAACTAACTACTCCAACCTCCATCCATACAACCTTATAATAACCTCCCATTAACTAACTACACCAACCTCCATCAATACAACCTTATAACAACCTCCCAATAACTAACTACCCCAACCTCCATCCATACAACCTTATAATAACCTCCCACTAACTAACTACTCCAACCTCCATCCATACAACCTTATAATAACCTCCCAATAACTAACTAGCCCAGCCACCATCCATACAACCTTATAATAACCTCCCAATAACTAACTACCCCAACCATACAAACTCATAACAACCTCCCACTAACTACCCCAACCTCCATCCATACAACCTCATAATAACCTCCCATTAACTAACTACCCCAACCATACAACTTCATAATAACCTCCCACTAACTAACTACCCCAACCTCCATCCATACAACCTCATAATAACCTCCCATTAACTAACTACTCCAACCTCCATCAATACAACCTTATAATAACCTCCCACTAACTAACTACTCCAACCTCCATCCATACAACTTTATAATAACCTCCCACTAACTACCCCAACCTCCATCCATACAACCTCATAATAACCTCCCACTAACTACCTAGCCCAGCCACCATCCATACAACCTTATAATAACCTCCCACTAACTAACTACCCCAACCTCCATCCATACAACCTCATAATAACCTCCCACTAACTAACTAGCCCAGCCACCATCCATACAACCTTATTATAACCTCCCACTAACTAACTACCCCAACCATACAACCTCATAATAACCTTCCACTAACTAACTACCCCAACCTCCATCCATACAACCTCATAATAACCTCCCAATAACTAACTACTCCAACCTCCATCAATACAACCTTATAATAACCTCCCACTAACTAACTACTCCAACCTCCATCCATACAACCTTATAATAACCTCCCATTAACTAACTACCCCAACCTCCATCAATACAACCTTATAACAACCTCCCACTAACTAACTACTCCAACCTCCATCCATACAACCTTATAATAACCTCCCATTAACTAACTACCCCAACCATACAACCTCATAACAACCTCCCACTAACTAACTACTCCAACCTCCATCCATACAACCTTATAATAACCTCCCACCAACTACCCCAACCTCCATCCATACAACCTCATAATAACCTCCCACTAACTACCTAGCCCAGCCACCATCCATACAACCTTATAATAACCTCCCACTAACTAACTACCCCAACCTCCATCCATACAACCTCATAATAACCTCCCACTAACTAACTAGCCCAGCCACCATCCATACAACCTTATAATAACCTCCCACTAACTAACTACCCCATCCATACAACCTTATAAAAACCTCCCACTAACTACCCCAGCCACCATCACTATATCATCCATACCTAGCTTAATGTCCTCCCTCCTCTGAGACCCACAGAGACCTACAGTAGAACATACAGTACATACAGTAGCTATCTAACCACAGAGGATATGTGTTGAATATTCATCTAACCTGCTAAGTCCTTTCCTAGCCAGGCCCTGAGGGGAAGAGAAACACGCTAAATTGCCTTCCTGGAAATGCATGTGTGATCTGGGGTGAAATCTGAGGCACATAAGGGAGAGAAAGAGGGAGAAACTCATCTATATTTGTAAAGCACCCAATTTACATCAAAAAGCTAGGTACTGATGTCTGGGGTCATTCAGAGGGCGCTCCTTAGCTTAAATGAGTCTGTCATGTCTCCTCTGTCTCTA
>CM059787.1:5284707-5409707 GCA_030435695.1 Brachymystax lenok tsinlingensis | reverse complement strand
GCTATAGAAGATCGTAAGTCTGTGTTGGTAATCTTGTTGAACGTGTTTGTTTTTTATGTATTGTGTAGTGGAGCTGCATAACTGTGTCTCTCCACGTTCTGGAGGATCAAGTTTTGAAATCAGTGGAATTAGAGTATGATAGCTAAAGAGATGGAGGAAACACCGGTCTCCGGATTCCATCTTCAATCTAAGGGCAACCGTGGCATGGCATTCCTGACAGGGAGATGTGTCCATGCACAATGAGGTATACAGGTAAGATAGTCTAGCGTTAGCTAGCTAACGTTACATTTTCAGATATTACACATTTTCAAATTTTGACAGAAAGTGGTTTTAATTTCAAGCTAAAGTGTACTGTTAGCTAGCTAACGTTAGCTGGCTGGCTCTCTAGCTGACGTTATTATTCGTTTCCCAGAGCCGTGTGCTGTTCTAGTTAGAGCCTAACGTTAGCTGACTGACTCTCTAGCTGACGTTATTATTCGTTTCCCAGAGCCGTGTGCTGTTCTAGTTAGAGCCTAACGTTAGCTGACTGACTCTCTAGCTGACGTTATTATTCGTTTCCCAGAGCCGTGTGCTGTTCTAGTTAGAGCCTAACGTTAGCTAGCTAACATTGAACATGGTTGGTTAGCTCCCCAGCACTGTGGCATTGTTGGCACTATTTATTGTTTAACTAGCTACAAGAAAAGGGCAACCAGTGAAAAACAAACACAATTGTAAATGCAACCCATATATATGTTTATTTATGTATATATTTTTTTATTTTCCCTTTTGTACTTGAACTATTTGCACATAATATGACATTTGAAATGTCTTTATTCTTTTGGAACTTTTGTGAGTGTAATGTTTACTGTTTATTGTTTTATTGTTTATTTCACTTTTGTTTATTATCCATTTCACTTGCTTTAGCGATGTAAACATATGATTCCCATTCCAATAAAGCGGCTTACATTGAAATTGACCCACCTTAAACGACCCACCTTAAACTCCGAGAGTAAAGTGGACCTGAAATCTGAGATAGAGGTTCATCCTAAATCATGGGACTGTGAGACGTTCAACACACCACACCAGAACAGAACCAAACCAGAACCAGACCAGACCAGACCAGAACCACACCAGACCAGAACCACACCAGAAACAGACAAGAACCACACCAGAACCACACCAGTAACAGAACCAGACAAGACCAGAACCACACGAGAACCACACCACACCAGACCAGAACCACACCAGAAACAGACCAGAACCACACCAGAACCACACCAGAAACAGACCAGAACCACACCAGAACCACACCAGAACCAATCCAGAACAAGGCCAGGGAAATACACCATGACATCACAGAGAACAGACTTAAAACCCAGAGTTAAGCCTGAACTTATATGACTGAGGTGAACTCTCACATGATGCTAAGGCAGATCAGACTGGGGGTCGAGGGGGATAGGTTCAGATTATTAGCCTGATCAAAGCCCCTGTTGAGTGGATTTAGGGAGTGAGGAAGGGAGGAGAGTAAAATGAGAGAGGGACAGGGATTATTGAGTAAGTGGGGCCTTTAGACTAAAATACATTTCTAAGTGTAATCGCACACACACACACACACACACACACACAGGGGAGGGTGGGAGGAGGAGAGGAGAGAGGGAGGGGGAAGAGGAGAGAGGGAGGGGTGGAGGAGGAGAGGAAAGGAGAGGAGAGGAGAGGAGGGAGGGGAGGAGAGGAGAGGGAAGGGGAGGAGGAGAGGGGTAGTAGAGGAGGAGGAGAGGAGAGGGGGAGGAGGAGATGAGTGGGTGAGAAGGAGAAGAGAGGGGGAGGAGGAATGGAGAGGAGAGGGGGAGGAGGAGATGAGTGGGTGAGGAGGAGAAGAGAGGGGGAGGAGGAGATGAGTGGGTGAGGAGGAGAAGAGAGGGGGAGGAGGAATGGAGAGGGGGAGGAGGTGATGGGTAGGAGAAGAAGAGTAGAGGAGAGGTGGAGGAGAAGAAGATACATAGAAGAAGATACATAACTGTCTATATACAGTGTTGTAAAGATGTGCAAATAGTTAAAGTACATAAATGTAGGTTGTATTTACAATGGTGTATGTTCTACACTGGTTGCCCTTTTCTTGTGGTACCAGGTCACAAATCTTGCTGCTGTGATGGCCCACTGTGGTATTTCACCCAATAGATATGGTAGTTTATCAAATTTGGATTTGTTTAAAAAATCTGAGGGAAATATGTGTCTCTAATACGGTCATACATTTGGCAAGAGATTAAGAAATGCAGCTCAGTTTCCACCTCATTTGGGGGGCAGTGTGCACATATCCTGTCTTCTCTCGAGAGCCAGGTCTCCCTTTCTCAATAACAAGGCTTTGCTCACTGAGTCTGTACATAGTCAAAGCTTTCCTTAACTTTGGGTCAGTCACAGTGGTCAGGTATATCTCAATACAGTGGCTTCCGAAAGTGTTCACCCCCTTGGCATATAGGAGGGAGGGGGTTGTATCATTTGATTAACACAACCGTCCCAGTGTCAAATCTCTGGAAGACTGAAACAGGTTTCCCTCAAGAATTTCCCTGTATTTAGTGCCATCCATCATTCCTTCAATTCTGACCAGTTTCCCAGTCCCTGCTGATGAAAAACATCCCCACAGCATGATGCTGCCACCACCATGCTTCACTGTGGGGATGGTGTTCTCGGGGTGATGAGAGGTGTTGGGTTTGCGCCAGACATAGCATTTCCGTTGATGGCCAAAAAGCTTAATTTTAGTCTCATCTAACCAGAGTACCTTCTTCCATATGTTTGGGGAGTCTCCCACATGCCTTTTGGTGAACACCAAAGTTTTTCTGCCCATTCTTTCCCGTAATGCCCAGCTCTGTGGGGTGTATGTCTTAAAGTGGTCCTATGGACAGATACTCCAATCTCCGCTGTGGAGCTTTGCAGCTCCTTCAGGGTTATCTTTGGTCTCTTTGTTGCCTCTCTGATTAATGCCCTCCTTGCCTGGTCTGTAAGTTTTGGTGGGCGGCCCTCACTTGGCAGGTTCGTGGTGGTGCCATATTCTTTCCATTTTTTAATAATGGATTTAATGGTGCTCGGTGGGATGTTCAAAGTTTCTGATATTTTTTATATCCCAACCCTGATCTGTACTTCTCCACAACTTTGTCCCTGACCTGTTTGTAGAGCTCCTTGGTCTACATGATGCCGCTTGCTTGGTGGTGCCCCTTGCTAAGTGGTGTTGAAGACTCTGGGGCCTTTCAGAACAGGTGTATATATACTGAGATCGTGTGACAGATCATGTGACACTTAGATTTCACACAGGTGGACTTTAACTAATTATGTGACTTCTGAAGGTCATTGGTTGCACCAGATCTTATTTAGGGGCTTCATAGCAAAAGGGGGTGAATAAATATGCACCACTTTTCCGGTTTAATTTTTTTTGAATATTTTGAAACAAGTTATTTTTTTCAATTCACTTCACCAATTTGGACTATTTTGTGTATGTCCATTATATGAAATGCAAATAAAAATCTATTTAAATTACAGGTTGTAATGCAACAAAATAGGAAAAACGCCAAGGTGGGTGAATACTTTTGCAAGGCACAGTAACAAGGCTATGCTCACTGAGTCTGTACATAGTCAAACCTTTCCTTAATTTTGTGTCAGTCACGGTGGTCAGGTATTCAGCCTCTGTGTACTCTCTGTTTAGGGCCAAAGAGCATTCCAGTTTGCTCTGTTTTTTGGGGGGAAATTCTTTCCAATGTGTCAAGTAATTATCTTTTTGTTATCTCATGATTTGGTTTTCTCATGATTTGGTCTAAATGTGTTTCTGTCCTGGGGCTCTGTGGGGTCTGTTTGTGTTTGTGAACAGAGCCCCAGGACCAGCTTGCTTAAGGGGCTCTTCTCCAGGTTCATCTCTCTGTAGGTGATGGCTTTGTTATGGAAGGTTTGAGAATTGCTTCCTTTTAGGTAGTTGTAGAACTTAACGGCTCTTTTCTGGATTTTCATAGCGGGTATCGGCCTAATTCTGCTCTGCATGCATTATTTGGTGTTTTATGTTGTAAACTTAGGATATTTTTGCAGAATTCTGCATGCGGAGTCTCAATTTGGTGTTTGTGCCATTTTGTGAATTCTTGCTCAGTTCTCTAACTGATTCACATATTGTTTTTGCCAGATCCTAAATGGTATGTTGAATTTTATGTTCCTTTTGATGTCGTAGAATGCCCTTCTTGCCTTGTCTCTCAGATCGTTCACAGCTTTGTGGAAGTTACCTGTGGCACTGATGTTTAGGCCGAGATAGGTGTAATTTTTTGTGTGTTCTATGACAATGATGTCTAGATGGAATTTGTATTTGTGGTCCTGGCTACTGGACATTTTTTGGAACACCATTATTTTGGTCTTACTGAGATTTACTGCCAGGGCCCAGGTCTGGCAGAATCTGTGCAGAAGATCTATGTGCTGCTGTAGGCCCTCCTTGGTTGGGGACAGAAGCACCAGATCATCAGCAAACAGTAGACATTTGACTTGAGATTCTACTAGGGTGAGGCCGGGTGTTCACCAATTTGTTGATATATATGTTGAACAGGGTGGGGCTCAAGCTGCATTCCTGTCTCACACCACGGCCATGTGGAAAGAAATGTGTTTATTCTTTGCCAATTTTAACAGCACACTTGTTGTTTGTGTACATGGATTTTATAATGTCGTATGTTTTTCCCCCAACACCACTTCCATCAATTTGTATAGCAGAACCTCATACAAAATTTAGTCAAAAGCTTTTTTGAAGTCAACAAAGCATGAGAAGACATTGCCTTTGTTTTGGTTTGTTTGTTTGTCAATTAGGGTGTGCAGGGTGAATACGAGGTCTGTCGTACAGTAATTTGGTAAAAAGCCAATTTGCTCAGTACATTGTTTTCACTGAGGAAATTTAGGAGTCTGCTGTTAATGATAATGCAGAGGATTTTCCCAAGATTGCTGTTGACGCATATCCCATCTTAGATATTGGTGATCAATCCTTGGTTCCAAATATCTTCTTCCGTAGTGTATTTCTGTATTGTTTTAGTGATTCACCATAGTGAAGGCGTAGACTCAGGTTTTCTGGGTCTCTATGTTTTTATTGGATAGGTTTCTCCGTTTCTTTCTTAGGTTTTTTTTGTATTCTTCATCAAACCATTTTCTTATGTTGTCCGCTCAACATTTTTGTATTTGATAGGGAAGCTGAAAGGTTAAATATATCTTCACTTTTCTCCCCTCCCCTCTCCCTATATCCTCCCTCCCTCCCTCTCTTCTTTCCCAACTCCCTCTCTCTCTGCCCCTCCCTCTCTCTCTCTGCCCCTCCCTCTCTCTCTCTGCCCCTCCCTCTCTCTCTCTGGCCCTCCCTCCTCTCTCTCTCTCTCTCTCTCTGCCCCTCCCTCCCTCTAATGTCTGTGGTATTTAACTACTTACGGAGTAAGCAGCGTTGTCAGATTTCAAAAAGGCTTTACGGCAAAAGCACAACATTTGATTGTTTGAGGGTAGCACCCCCAATATTTACCATTAGCATAAATTCATAAACCATCACGGTTCACACAAAACACATTTCACAGCGAAAACAAATCCCTTACCTTTTGAAGAACTTCTGCTGAGGGCTTCCCAAGTGTCCAACAAAGACATCCAATGGTTCTTTTGTTAGAAAAAGTAATTTATTATATCCATAAATCTCTGTTTGGTTGGCGCGTTATGTTCATAAAATACAGCGTCCACTCGCCCATTGAACCGTGAAGAGAACGCGTTTAACCTATACCTATACACTTGTCCAAGAACAATCAAACATCATTGATAATGTATCCTTAGGAACACTTTTATGTATATTTACTATAATATTTCAACCGGATTATAAACTGGACGATAGGAAAGGAAAAAAAACCCCAGCGCGCGCGAGCCCGTGAACGCGCATCCTCTTCTGTTTACAGCCGATGACCAGTTCGAAATTCTTCTTCTATTACCATCCAGAGCAACCTAACATCACCAAACACTGTCTAGAGACTGTTGACATCCAGTGGAAGCAATAGGTACTGCAATCTTACTCCCATATATGGCTGTTTTCAATAGGAGGGGTTCAAAATGAGGCAATGTGTCAAAAACACTTTTTCCAGGACAGAAATTCCTCGGGGTTTTCGCCTGCTATATCCGTTCTGTTATACTCACAGACATAATGTTAACACTTTTAGAAACTTCAGAGTGTTTCCTATCCAATAGTACTAATTATGTGCATATCCTATTTTCCGGGCCTGAGTGGGAGGCATTTTACTTTGGGCACGCCAGACTCTCCAAAACCGTCACCTCGGGAGCCGCTCCAACAGACCCCTCCGCTCTTCCCTCTAACGTCTTTCCCCGACCTCTAAAGAACATAATGACTCTTCATTTTTTTCTCCTCCTTTATGCTATCGTTTTTTTTTTTCAATCTCTGGCAGGGCAGTGATTCCTCCTCAGACAGGGATATTTAGCTTAGCCAGCAAACATCACCAGGGTCATATTCCTCCCAGGTCAGCGCTTAGCCTACTGGAGAGATAGAGAGATGGGTGGAGAAACAGCGAAGAGAAAGAGAGAGATGGGGAGAAAGAGAGGAAATGGAGAAAGGTTTAAAGGTGGAAAGTGTGGAAAAGGAGAGGAGAGGGAGAGACAAGGTGAGACCATATGAGAGAGGAAGAGAAGGACATAGTGGAGGGATGGAATGACTGTGAAGAAAGAAAGAGTGTACTAAGAGAAAGGTTTGTGCTATAAGCTGGTATTGGTTTTCTCCTTCATTACTTGACAGACTGCTGACTCTGCACACTACAGGTCCCATGAGTCTTCACAACGCCAACCTAACACTGGCTGGCCAGCATGCTCACAAACACACACACACACACACACACACACACACGCACACACACACACACACACACACACAAAATCCTTGTGGGGACTAAAGAAATTATTAATATTCAAAATCCTATTTTCCCTAACAGCTAACACTACCCCTAACCCTAACCCACCCTTAACCTAACCCCTAACCCCTAACCCTTAACCTAACACCTAATCCCTAACCCCTAAACCCTAACCTAACACCTAACCCCTAACTTTAGATCAGCTGAACTTGGTTTGTTGACCGTCCCTCGTTTCCGGTTGTCCACTGTAGGTGGGAGGTCATTTGGTGTTAATGCTCCTAAATTATGGAATTCACTACCTCTTACACTACGCAATACCTCATCCGTGAGTGCATTCAAGATCCAGTTGAAAACATATCTGTTTGACATGCATTTTGGGTAGTGTGTATCCTATGTGACTGCGATGTATGTGTGTGTGTTCTGAATGTATTGTAATGTGCAATGTAAAGCGACCTTGAGCTATGGAAAGGCGCTATATAAATAAAACTTCTTCTTCTTCTTCTTCTTCTTCTTCTTCTAACTCTTAACCTAACCCCTAACCCTAACCCTAACCCACTCTTAACCTAACCCCTAACCCCTAACCCTTAACTTAACACCTAACCCCTAACCCTTAACCTAACCCCTAACTCTTAACCTAACCCCTAACCCTTAACTTAACATCTAACCCCTAACCCTTAACCTAACCCCTAACCATTAATTCTAACCTAACCCTAATTTTAACACCTAACCCTAATTTTAACCTAACCCTAATTTTTAACCTAACCCCTAATTTTAACTTAACATCTAACTAATTTTAACCTAACCCTAACCATTAACTAACCCTTTTTAATTTTAATTTTAATTTTAATTTTAATTTAATTTTTAATTTTAACCTAATTTTTAATTTTAATTTAACCCCTAATTTTAATTTTAATTTTACCTAACCCTAATTTTTAATTTTAATTACCATTAACCTAATTTAATTTTTAATTCTAACTTTAATTTTTAATTGAATTTAATTTTAACCTAATACTAATTTCTAATTCTAATTTTAATTTTTAATTTTAATTTAATTTTTAATTTTTAATTCTAATTTTTTAATTCTAATACTTAATACTTAATTTTTAAATTTTAAATTTTAATTTTTAATTTTAATACTTAATACTTTCTAATTTTTAAATTTTAAATTTATAATTTTTAATTTTTAATTTTAATACTTTAATTTTTTAATTTTTAATTCTAATACTTAATTTTAATACTTAAAATTTAATTTTAATTTTTAAATTTTAATTTCTAATTTTTAATTTTAATACTTAATTTTAATTTAATACTTAATTTTTAATTTTAATTTTAATTTTTTAATACTTAATTTTTAATTTAATTTTTTAATTTTAATTCTAATTTTTAATTTTAATTCTAATTCTAATTTTAATTTTAATTTTTAATTTAATACTCTAATACTTAATACTTAATACTTAATACTTAATACTTAACACTTAATTTTTAATTTTAATACTCTAATTTGAATTTTTAATTCTAATTTTTAATTTTAATTTTAGTTTAATACTCTAATTTTAATTAATTTTAACCTAACTAATTTTAATTTTAACCCTAATTCTAACCTCTAACTTTTAACCCTAACCCTTAACCAATCATAACCTAACCCCCAATTTTAATTCTAACCCTTAATTCCTAACTAACCTAACCTAACTTTTAACCCTAACCCTTAACCTAACCTAACCCCTAACCCCAACCTCTAACCCCTAACCCTTAACCTAACCCCTAACTTTTAACCCTTAACCCTTAACCCTTAACCTAACCCCTAACCCTTAACCCTTAACCCCTAACTCTTAACCTAACACCTAACCCCTAACACCTAACCCCTAACACCTAACCTCTTACCCCTATCCTAACCCCTAACCCCTAACCCTTAACCTAACACCTAACACCTAACCCCTAACCCTTAACCTAACCTCTAACCGTTAACCTAACCCCTAACCCGTTTACTAGAGGGGAGCGGCAAAATGTCCCCACTTGTCTAATTTGACTTGTTTTACTGTGCTTGTAAAATAGTAGTAAAACCAAAGACACTTATTGAGGCAGAAAAAGGATCTTCAATACGCTGTTTCATCTCCCACGTAAAGAAATTATATTATCCGATATCGAGTGCGGCAGGTAGCCTAGTGGTTAGAGCGTTGGGCCAGTAACCGAAAGGTTCTAAGATTGCAATCCCTGAGCTGACAAGGTAAAAATCTGTTGTTCTGCCCCTGAACAAGGCAGTTAACCCACTGTTCCTAGGCCGTCATTGTAAATAAGAATTTGTTCTTAACTGACTTGCCAAGTAAAATAAAAAATTGTAATCAGAGACAAAAACTAATCAGATAACACTCTTCTGTCATGATCTCTGTTTCTCGTTCTTGTTTCTCTCTTGTTTCTCTCTTGTTTCTATCTTGTTTCTCTCTCTCTCTTGTTCATCTCTTGTTTTTCTATCCTGTTTCTCTCTTGTTTCTCTCTTGTTTCTCTCTTGTTTCTCTCTTGTTCATCTCTTGTTTCTCTCTTGTTTCTATCTTGTTTCTCTCTCTCTCTTGTTCATCTCTTGTTTTTCTCTCCTGTTTCTCTCCTGTTTCTCTCGTTTCTCTCTTGTTTCTCTCTCTCTCTTGTCCATCTCTTGTTTTTCTCTCCTGTTTCTCTCTTGTTTCTCTCTTGTTTCTCTCTTGTTCATCTCTTGTTTTTCTCTCTGTTGTTTATCTCTTGTTTCACTCTTGTTTCACTCTTGTTTCTCTCCTGTTTCTCTCCTGTTTCTCTCTTGTTTCTCTCTTGTTTCTATCTTGTTTCTCTCTCTCTTGTTCATCTCTTGTTTTTCTCTCCTGTTTCTCTCCTGTTTCTCTCTTGTTTCTCTCTTGTTTCTCTCTCTCTCTTGTCCATCTCTTGTTTTTCTCTCCTGTTTCTCTCTTGTTTCTCTCTTGTTTCTCTCTTGTTCATCTCTTGTTTTTCTCTCTGTTGTTTATCTCTTGTTTCACTCTTGTTTCACTCTTGTTTCTCTCTTGTTTCTCTCTTGTTCATCTCTTGTTTTTCTCTCCTGTTTCTCTCTTGTTTCTCTCTTGTTTCTCTCTTGTTTCACTCTTGTTCATCTCTCTCTTTTTTCTTCTCTCAAACTTCAAGTGATGAGACTTCACATACAGATTCACATGTGGATTTTCACAAGTGATCGCATAACCTTTCACATGTGAAATCATGTGGTTTTAATGGGGTTATATCCTGTCTGGTTGGCCTTGCCCGAGGGTTTCGTCGGATGTGGCTAGGTCAATGTCCCCCCACCCCTCCGGTCTTAGCCTTCAGTCTACGTACCGGGGGGCTAGGTCAGTCAGTCCGTATAATCTGGTGTAATTCTAATGTCTTATCTGGTGTCCTGTGTGATCTTAGGTATGCTCCCTATAAATCTCCCATCTCTCTCTCTCTCTCCCTCTCTCTCCCCTCCTGGCTGTCCTCAGTCCACCTGGTCGTGCTGCTGCTCCAGTTTCTGCTGTTCTGCCTGCGGCTATGGAACCCTGACCTGTTCACCGGACGTGCTACCTTGTCCCGGACCCTCTCCCTCTCTCTCTCCCTCTCCCTCACTCTCTCCTTCACTCTCTCTATCTCTATCTCTGTCTCTCCTTCACTATCTCCCTCTCTCTCAATCTCTGTCTCTCCTTCACTATCTCTCTCTCTCTCTCCTTCACTATCTCTCTCTCTCTCTCTCTCTCTCTCTCTCTCTACAGCACCTGCTGTCTCGACCCCTGAATGCTTAGCTTTGACCCTCTACAACCACTGTGATTATTATTATTTGACCCTGCTGGTCATCTATGAACATTTGAACACCTTCAAGAACAATCTGGCCGTAATGGCTATGTACTCTTATAATCTCCACCCGGCACAGCGAAAAGAGGACTTTCTTCCTTGGTTCCAGCCTTTCTATGGAGTTGTTTCTAGCCACCAAGCTTCTACATCTGCATTACTTGATGTACAAAAAATTGATTGATAATATTTTACATGAGGCACATTTTCTTTGATCAAATACAAATACAAGTTAACTACTGACTTTCAGCATATAGAGAAGGGCACTCTACTTGTACAGCACTGACTCAGATGACAGCCAATGATGTTATTGATCAAACACTCTGGTTCGTTGGCTGAAAGACAGAGTACTGGTTCGTTGGCTGAAAGACAGAGTACTGGCTCGTTCGCTGAAAGACAGAGTACTGGTTTGTTGTTGCTGTACAGGATAGAAGTAGAATATAAAGCTTTCTAATCTTGTTTTGTATCTAGTCACAGAGAGTTACTCCTATACCCAGACAACATACCTCAGTCACAGAGAGTTACTCCTTTACCCAGACAACATACCTCAGTCACAGAGAGTTACTCCTTTACCCAGACAACATACCTCAGTCACAGAGAGTTACTCCTATACCCAGCTAACATACCTCAGTCTCAGTCACAGAGAGTTACTCCTATACCCAGCCAACATACCTCAGTCACTTCTAAAAAATGAAGTAAAACAGTTCTGCTTTGAAAGAGGAGAAAATTGCCATAGTGTAATGGTAGAGTTCATTTATGGCTTAGATCAGCTGTTATCAGTTTGGCAAGGTATAAAGGGAGGGAGGCAGGGAGGGAGGCAGGGAGGGAGGGAGGGAGGGGGGAGTGATAGGATAGGGAGAGGAGAAAAGCAGGAAAAGAGACGGGGAAGGGGAAGGATAGAGAGAGAGAGAGAGAGAGAGAGAGAGAGAGAGAGAGAGAGAGAGAGAGAGAGAGAAAGGTATTTGATTGTGAGGTAGTTTCAGGTAATGGTTTCCAGAGAGACTGTTATAGGTCATGGGAATTCCCAGTACTCCTGGAACTCGGCACACAGCATTCACTGAACATGAACACACACACCTAGTAGTGTTTACATAGCCATTACATTAGCACTAGTCTCAGGCCTCTCTTACCGCCTGTTTACATAGCCATTACATTAGCACTAGTCTCAGGCCTCTCTTACCGCCTGTTTACATAGCCATTACATTAGCACTAGTCTCAGGCCTCTCTAATATGGTCTCTGATATGATCTCTGATAGGGTCTCTGATAGGGTCTCTGATAGGGTCTCATATGATCTCTGATAGGGTCTCTGATAGGGTCTCATATGATCTCTGATATGGTCTCTGATATGATCTCTGATAGGGTCTCTGATAGGGTCTGATAGGGTCTCTTATATGATCTCTGACAGGGTCTCTGATAGGGTCTCTGATAGGGTCTCTGATAGGGTCTCTTATATGATCTCTGATAGGGTCTCTGATAGGGTCTCTGATATGATCTCTGATAGGGTCTCTGATATGATCTCTGATAGGGTCTCTGATAGGGTCTCTGATAGGGTCTCTGATAGGGTCTCTGATAGGGTCTCTGATAGGGTCTCTGATATGGTCTCTGATATGGTCTCTGATAGGCTCCTCAGTTCGGCCAGGTCGCAGTTGTAAATGAGAACTTGTTCTCAACTAGCCTACCTGGTTAAACACGTAAAAATAAAACTGTTAAACTGAAAAACATGGAGAGGAGACAGGAGAGGAGACAGGAGAGGAGACAGGAGAGGAGACAGGAAAGGAGACAGGAGAGGAGACAGGAGAGGAGACAGGAGAGGAGACATATCATTTGACATGGTGTGTATGTGTGTGTGTGTGTGTGTGCGCACGAGTGTGTGTGTGTGTGTGTGTGTCTTGCTCTGCGAGTTCGAGTGTTGACAGATGGCTTATGGTCCGGAGTCAGCACCTCGCGTGACAAACACACACAGCCCTTACCCCAACCACAGACCCAGAACTTATTACACATGTAGATGGAGATAACAGACATGGCCATGTATTTAGAGGGAGGGAGAGAGGCAGAGAGGGAGAGAGGGAGGAAGGGAGAGAGAGAGAGAGAGAGAGAGAGAGAGAGAGAGAGAGAGAGAGAGAGAGAGAGAGAGAGAGAGAGAGATAGAGAGGGGGAGTGTGAGGTCCTCCCCTCTCTCTGCTCCTAACCACTGAGGCCTCAGTCTGGTGATTAGTGTCATTTCCTCAGGAGGGAAGACAGCATTAGTATAAACCGGAACACCAGCTGTACTACGGTCATGGTCACATCACTGCTATTGACCATTCACGCTCTCCCCCATCTGATACATGTACAGCCTTGGAAAATATGTGTGTTTGTGTATTTGTGTGTTTGTATGGTAGCTCCAGGTATAACTCTGTTACAATTAGACTAGAGAAAGAGGAACCCATCTGTAAGTCTCACACATCCTACACTTTAGCATGGCTACTACAGCTGTGCTGTACAGTACAGGTCTCTCTCTCTCTCTCTCTCTCTCTCTCTCTCTCTCTCTCTCTCTCTCTCTCTCTCTCTCTCTCTCTCTCTCCTGAGCTGAGCTCTACTGTACTGTAGTCTTAACAGGCTGCTACACTGAGTTGAACTCTGCGATACAGTACTCTGTGTTGGCACCAGACCATTACATGCTCCAGATCTTTCACCACTGACAAATTAAGCAGCAGGAATATTTCCACTGAGCTGAAACATTGTTTGCTTCCATTTGGCTCAGAGGGGACAGAGAGAGGAGGGGACAGGCTAAGGAGGGGACAGGGTGAGGAGGGGACAGAGAGAGGAGGGGACAGAGAGAGGAGGGGACAGGGTGAGGAGGGGACAGAGAGAGGAGGGGACAGAGGGAGGAGGGGACAGGGAGAGGAGGGGACAGGGTGAGGAGGGGACAGGGTGAGGAGGGGACAGAGAGAGGAGGGGACAGAGAGAGGAGGGGACAGAGAGAGGAGGTACAGGGTGAGGAAGGGACAGGGTGAGGAGGGGACAGAGAGAGGAGGGGACAGAGAGAGGAGGGGACAGAGAGAGGAGGGGACAGGGTGAGGAGGGGACAGAGAGAGGAGGGGACAGAGAGAGGAGGGGACAGAGAGAGGAGGGGACAGGGTGAGGAGGGGACAGAGAGAGGAGGGGACAGAGAGAGGAGGTACAGGGTGAGGAGGGGACAGAGAGAGGAGGTACAGGGTGAGGAGGGGACAGAGAGAGGAAGTACAGGGTGAGGAGGGACAAGGAGGAGTATGGAGGGGTAGAGTGGGGGTGCAGAGGGAAGGAAAGGGTTAGAAAATGTCTTGACAGTTTCTGATACTCCTGATATATTGTGATCAACTGGCTTGTTGTTATGTAAACTAAATACTAATCAGACCATGTTCTATACCAGGGGGAAACGGGGGGAGTTTACTGGGATTAAGGTAACCCTAGTGGAGACACAGAATGGAGAGAGGAGAGAGAGAAAGATGGAGAGAGAGAGAGAGAGAGAGAGAGAGAGAGAGAGAGAGAGAGAGAGAGAGAGAGAGAGAGAGAGAGAGAGAGAGAGAGAGAGAGAGAAAGAGAGAGAGATAGCAGTCACCTTGTATCTGTCCAGCAGTAAATCTCAGTAATAGTTGTGTTTGAAGTCAGATCAGATTCCTCTAGGAGAGGAACAGGAGAGGTACACCACTATACTCCTTTATAGCTCAGCTTTAAATAAGCTATACTTTAACCGTCTGGCTGCTCCATGTCCACAGCCTGGGTACTGTGTGTCTTATATTACCAATGGAAGCCTGGCTGTCATAACTCTGTGGTCGGCAAGGCTAACTCAGTGTGATTGGTACCTCGCGTGGAACCAGAGAGGAAAACAGAAACACTCTTCCTCCCTTAGTGACCTCTAACCTTAAGAGGAACTTCCCACCGCCCTCTGTCTCCTCTATCCCCTGCCCTCCAAAAAAACCTTTCCCCCTCTCCTCTCCCCTCCCCGCTAGTCTCTACCCCCACGTTAACAGCCACATCCTCACCTCCTCTCCACCCTCCTCCTCCTTTCATCCTCCTCTCTACCCTCATACTCATCTCATCCTCCTCATCCTACTCCTCCTCTCCTCTTCCTCCTATCCTACTCCTCCTCTCCTCTTCCTCTCATCCTCTTCCTCTTATCCTACTCCTCCTCTCCTCCTCTTCCTCTCATCCTCCTCCTCCTCGCTGAAGGCTGAGTGATGGTGACCCTACAACTCAAGATATATTCTCACAGCTACCAAATTCCTTCTTCTGCAACTGCCCAGCCCAGCTCCCCTTCACCTCTAATCACAAAACAGAGGGGTGAAGAGTGAAGAATGAAGAGTGGAGGAGACGTGAGGACTGAGCTGTCAGGTGTGATTCTGTCTCAGCTGTCCTAAGGTACATGTTTAAGCCTCTCTCTCACACACACACTAATATACACTGGAATAACATGCTGAGTTGTAGAACGTTTTTACGTAAGTTAGGGCCCTCCCACCCAGAGCCCTCCCACCCAGAGCCCTCCCACCCAGAGCCCTCCCACCCAGAGCCCTCCCACCCAGGACCAAACCCAACCCCACTTCCAACCCAAGCTTTGTTCCATCATCCCTGTCTACCAATCCAACCC
This sequence comes from Brachymystax lenok tsinlingensis, assembly GCA_030435695.1. NCBI lineage: Eukaryota > Metazoa > Chordata > Actinopteri > Salmoniformes > Salmonidae > Brachymystax > Brachymystax lenok. Next base: position 5,394,418 of record CM059787.1, on the reverse strand, counting down.
CACCCAGATCCCTGCCCCACCCAGATCCCTGCCCCACCCAGATCTCTGCCCCACCCAGATCCCTGCCCCACCCAGATCTCTGCCCCACCCAGATCCCTGCCCCACCCAGATCTCTGCCCTACAGAGGAAACAGAGAGGATCACATTTTTCTCCTGCTTTCTCATTCTCTCCTCCTCTCTGTCATGTGTGAGGCGTTCAACATGGTTTTACAAATGATAAATCACACACTCCATCAGCTGTCAACAAGGGCAGACAGTGTGTGTTTAAGAAGATGTTCAGGATGTCAGCAATCCTCTGTTTGTTTTGTGCACATATTAACAGTGTGTGTGTGTGTGTGTGTGTGTGTGTGTGTGTACGTACGTGCGTGCGTGTGTGTGTGTAAATGAGTGAGTGAGTGAGTGATTTATTGAGTGTGTATTGACCACAGTGCTCATAGAGTTAGGCTGTAGCTCTATGTTGGATCTCTATCTGATCTCTGGTACGCACACACAAAAACACACACATAAACAGGGCTGGACGGCATACCCTGCCTCAGCCTCCAGTATCTCTGCATTATAGTCTATGTGCCGGGGGGCTAGGGTCAGTCTGTTATATCTGGTGGAATTGTGTGAATTTAAGTATGCTGCCTCTAATTCTCTATCTCTCTTTCCTTTCCCGGAGGACCTGGGCCTTAGGACCATGCCGCAGGACTACCAGGCCTGATGACTCCTTGCTGTCCCCAGTCCACCTGGCCCTGCTGCTGCTCCAGTTTCTGCTGTTCTGCCTGCGGCTATGGAACCCTGACCTGTTCACCAGACGTACCACCTTGTCCCGGACCTGCTGTTTTTGACTCTCTCTCTCTCTCTCTCTCTCTCTCTCTCTCTCTCTCTCTCTCTCTCTCTCTCTCTCTCTCTCTCTCTCTCTCTCTCTCTCTCTCTCTCGACCTGCTGTCTCAACCTCTGAATGATCAGCTATGAAAAGCCAACTGACATTTACTCCTGAGGTGCTGACCTGTTGCACCCTCTACAACCACTGTGATTATTATTATATCTTGAAGAACAATCTGGACTTAATGGCAATGTGCTCTTATAATCTCCACCCGGCACCGCCAGATGAGGACTGGCCCACCCCCTCAGGGCCTGGTTCCTCTCTAGGTTTCATCCTAGGTTCCTGCCTTTCGAGGGAGTTTTTCCCCTAGCCACCGTGCTTCTACATCTGCATTGCCTGCTGTTTGGGGGTTTTAGGCTGGGGTTTCTGTACAGCACTTTGTGACCACTGCTGATGTAAAAAGGGCTTTATAAATACATTGGATTTGATTGAGTTATTTTCTGATGTACTCAGAGGACCATAATTAGCATGTTTTATCCACTCCTATAAAAACGGTAGATTATCAGATACTCAACAAGAAGGTCTGAATATTTCACTATGACTGAAACCAGGTGGTAAAAATAAAGATCCGGTCCATTGACTCGCTGTTTGTTTGTTATCTATGCATAGTCACTTCGCCCCCACCTACATGTACAGATTACCTCAACTAGCCTGTACCCCACCTACATGTACAGATTACCTCACCTAGCCTGTACCCCACCTACATGTACAGATTACCTCAACCAGGCGTACCACCACCGGCAGGTAGCCTAGTGGTTAGAGCGTTGGACTTGTAACCGGAGGGTTGCAAGTTCGAATCCCCAAGCTGACAAGGAAAAATCTGTCGTTCTGCCCCTGAACAAGGCAGTTAACCCACTGTTCCCCGGGCGCCGAAGACGTGGATGTCGATTAAGGCAGCCCCCCGCACCTCTCTGATTCAGAGGGGTTGGGTTAAATGCGGAAGACACATTTCGGTTGAAGGCATTTGGTTGTACAACTGACTAATAATGGTGACTTTGACTTTGACCCCACCTACATGTACAGATTACATCAACCAGCCTGTACCCCACCTACATGTACAGATTACCTCAACTAGCCTGTACCCCCCTACATGTACAGATTACCTCAACTAGCCTGTACCCCACCTACATGTACAGATTACCTCAACTAGCCTGTACCCCCTACATGTGCAGATTACCTCAACTAGCCTGTACCCCCTACATGTACAGATTACCTCAACTAGCCTGTACCCCCTACATGTACAGATTACCTCAACTAGCCTGTACCCCACCTACATGTACAGATTACCTCCAACTAGCCTGTACCCCCTACATGTACAGATTACCTCAACTAGCCTGTACCCCCTACATGTACAGATTACCTCAACTAGCCTGTACCCCCTACATGTACAGATTACCTCAACTAGCCTGTACCCCCTACATGTACAGATTACCTCAACCAGCCTGTACCCCACCTACATGTACAGATTACCTCAACCAGCCTGTACCCCCCCTACATGTACAGATTACCTCAACCAGCCTGTACCCCACCTACATGTACAGATTACCTCAACCAGCCTGTACCCCACCTACATGTACAGATTACCTCAACTAGCCTGTACCCCCCCCTACATGTACAGATTACCTCAACTAGCCTGTACCCTTACACACTGACTAGGTACCGGTGGCCCCTGCATATAGCCTCGTTATTGTTATTGTGTTACTTTTTATTATTGTTTTTTATTTTAGCCTACTTGGTAAATATATTCTTCTTCTTGAACTGCACTGTTGGTTAAGGGCTTGTAAGTAAGCATTTCACGGTAAAAAAAGTCTACACTTGTTGTATTCGCATGTGACAAATAAAGTTTGATTTGATTTGATTTGGGAGAGAGAGAACTAGAGAGAGAGAGAGAGAGAGGTACTGTAGGTCACCTGCTGTACATTCCCAGAGACTCTCAGTCTGTGCTGTAGCAGTTATTATGAATGAGAGTCTACTTCACAGTGAATATCTGGCCTCTGATGCCTTCTACTAAACCACCTGGATGTGATGTATAGCTGAGAGATGGAGCCATACTACTGTATAGATGACCTACTTCTGCAGAACAGAAGACATCCCGATAACACGATGCTGTTCAGCTGACAGTCAGGATGACAGAGATGCTATGTTCAGGAGGATCAACCGACAACATACAGAACCATCAATAAGGAAATACAGAGACGCTATGTTCAGGAGGATCAACTGACAACATACAGAACCATCAATAAGGAAATACAGAGACGCTATGTTCAGGAGGATCAACTGACAACATACAGAACCATCAATAAGGAAATACAGAGACGCTATGTTCAGGAGGATCAACTGACAACATACTGACAACATGCCATCCATCCATCCTGCCATCCTTCCATCCATCCTACCATCCATCCATCCTGCCATCCATCCATCCTTCCATCCTGTCTAAGATATTTAGCTGAGAAAGGAGAACTAACCCTCAGTAAAAACGAAAACCTGCCTTATGATTGTCCTGCTTCTCTCTCTGGGTGATTATTATTATTATCTATTGTTATCTATTATTATTATTATTACTGTCCTATATTTATTTAGACAGATGTCTCACACATCCTACACTACAGCTGTGCTGTACAGTACAGGTCTCTCTCTCTCTCTGTCTCTCTCTCTCTCCCTCCCCTCCCCCTCTCTCTCTGTCTCTCTGTCTCTCTCTCTCTTTCTCCCTCTGTCTCTCTCTCTGTCTCTGTCTCGCTCTCTCTCTCGCTCTCGCTCACTCTCTCTCTCTCCTCTCTTGGTCTCTGTCTTTGTGTGTGTGTGTGAGAGAGAGATAATGTTGTTTTCTCTCCCGGGAGGAAACCAACATGTGGAGGTATTTGCTCCTTCTGTAGATGAATCAGTGCAGATATATGTCTGAGTAACAATGCTGAATAATCTCCTGTTCCACCAGCTATTACCGTTACTATACCTGTTACCGTTATAATACCTATTACCGTTACTATACCTGTTACCGTTACAATACCTATTACTGTTACTATACCTATTACCGTTACTATACCTGTTACCGTTACTATACCTATTACTGTTACTATACCTATTACTGTTACTATACCTATTACTGTTACTATACCTATTACTGTTACTATACCTATTACTGTTACTATACCTATTACTGTTACTATACCTATTACTGTTACTATACCTATTACTGTTACTATACCTATTACTGTTACTATACCTATTACTGTTACTATACCTATTACTGTTACTATACCTATTACTGTTACTATACCTATTACTGTTACTATACCTATTACTGTTACTATACCTATTACTGTTACTATACCTATTACTGTTACTATACCTATTACTGTTACTATACCTATTACTGTTACTATACCTATTACTGTTACTATACCTATTACTGTTACTATACCTATTACTGTTACTATACCTATTACTGTTACTATACCTATTACTGTTACTATACCTATTACTGTTACTATACCTATTACTGTTACTATACCTATTACTGTTACTATACCTATTACTGTTACTATACCTATTACTGTTACTATACCTATTACTGTTACTATACCTATTACTGTTACTATACCTATTACTGTTACTATACCTATTACTGTTACTATACCTATTACTGTTACTATACCTATTACTGTTACTATACCTATTACTCAAGCATTATACCTATTACTGTTACTATACCTATTACTGTTACTATACCTGTTACTGTTACTATACCTATTACTGTTACTATACCTATTACTGTTACTATACCTGTTACTGTTACTATACCTATTACTGTTACTATACCTATTACTGTTACTATACCTGTTACTGTTACTATACCTATTACTGTTACTATACCTATTACTGTTACTTACTATACCTGTTACTGTTACTATACCTATTACTGTTACTATACCTATTACTGTTACAATACCTATTACTGTTACTATACCTATTACTGTTACTATACCTATTACTGTTACTATACCTATTACTGTTACTATACCTATTACTGTTACTATACCTATTACTGTTACTATACCTATTACTGTTACTATACCTGTTACCGTTACTATACCTGTTACTGTTACTATACCTATTACCGTTACTATACCTGTTACTGTTACTATACCTATTACCGTTACTATACCTGTTACTGTTACTATACCTGTTACTGTTACTATACCTATTACTGTTACTATACCTATTACTGTTACAATACCTATTACTGTTACTATACCTATTACTGTTACTATACCTATTACTGTTACTATACCTGTTACTGTTACTATACCTATTACTGTTACTATACCTATTACTGTTACAATACCTATTACTGTTACTATACCTGTTACTGTTACTATACCTATTACTGTTACTATACCTATTACTGTTACTATACCTATTACTGTTACTATACCTATTACTGTTACTATACCTGTTACTGTTACTATACCTATTACTGTTACTATACCTATTACTGTTACAATACCTATTACTGTTACTATACCTGTTACTGTTACTATACCTATTACTGTTACTATACCTATTACTGTTACAATACCTATTACTGTTACTATACCTATTACTGTTACTATACCTATTACTGTTACAATACCTATTACTGTTACTATACCTGTTACTGTTACTATACCTATTACTGTTACTATACCTATTACTGTTACAATACCTATTACTGTTACTATACCTATTACTGTTACTATACCTATTACTGTTACTATACCTGTTACTGTTACTATACCTATTACTGTTACTATACCTATTACTGTTACAATACCTATTACTGTTACTATACCTATTACTGTTACTATACCTATTACTGTTACTATACCTATTACTGTTACTATACCTGTTACCGTTACTATACCTGTTACTGTTACTATACCTGTTACAAGCACTATACCTGTTACTGTTACTATACCTATTACTGCTACTATACCTGTTACCAAGCACTATACCTATTACTGTTACTATACCTATTACTGTTACTATACCTGTTACTGTTACTATACCTATTACTGTTACTATACCTGTTACCGTTACTATACCTATTACAGTTACTATACCTGTTACTGTTACTATACCTATTACTGTTACTATACCTGTTACCGTTACAATACCTATTACTGTTACTATACCTATTACTGTTACTATACCTATTACTGTTACTATACCTATTACTGTTACTATACCTATTACTGTTACTATACCTATTACTGTTACTATACCTATTACCGTTACTATACCTATTACTGTTACTATACCTATTACCGTTACTATACCTATTACTGTTACTATACCTGTTACCGTTACTATACCTGTTACTGTTACTATACCTATTACTGTTACTATACCTATTACCGTTACTATACCTGTTACCGTTACTATACCTATTACCGTTACTATACCTATTACTGTTACTATACCTGTTACTGTTACTATACCTATTACTGTTACTATACCTATTACTGTTACTATACCTATTACTGTTACTATACCTATTACTGTTACTATACCTGTTACTGTTACTATACCTATTACCGTTACTATACCTGTTACCGTTACTATACCTATTACCGTTACTATACCTATTACTGTTACTATACCTGTTACTGTTACTATACCTATTACTGTTACTATACCTATTACTGTTACTATACCTATTACCGTTACTATACCTGTAACCGTTACAATACCTGATTTAGCTTTGGTACTTCACTATAGTACATTGATCATGGAAATAAGTGTGTTTTTGTGTGTGTGTGTGTGTGTTTGTGTTTGTGTGTGTCCCTGCTTGTGTGCGTGTGTGATTATATGTATGTCTGTAACACACGATATGGTATCGTTAATCATATGACTGAACTTGTTTTATTTTTTGTATTTGGCAGGATGGATGGATGGAGGGATGGCAGGATGGATGGCAGGATGGATGGATGGCAGGATGGATGGATGGATGGCAGGATGGATGGATGGATGGCAGGATGGATGGATGGATGGCAGGATGGATGGCAGGATGGATGGATGGATGGCAGGATGGATGGCAGGATGGATGGAGGGATGGCAGGATGGATGGCAGGATGGATGGATGGATGGCAGGATGGATGGATGGATGGCAGGATGGATGGATGGATGGCTGGATGGATGGATGGCAGGATGGATGGATGGATGGCAGGATGGATGGATGGCAGGATGGATGGATGGATGGATGGCAGGATGGATGGATGGATGGCAGGATGGATGGATGGATGGAGGGATGGATGGCAGGATGGATGGCAGAATGGATGGCAGGATGGATGGATGGATGGATGGATGGACGGCAGGATGGATGGAGGGATGGCAGGATGGATGGATGGAGAGGATGGCAGAGATGGATGGATGGATGGCAGAGATGGATGGATGGCAGAGATGGATGGATAACACGATGGATGGATGGATGGCAGGATGGATGGATGGCAGGATGGATGGCAGGATGGATGGATGGATGGCAGGATGGATGGCAGGATGGATGGATGGATGGATGGATGGCAGGATGGATGGATGGCAGGATGGATGGATGGCAGGATGGATGGATGGATGGATGGCAGGATGGATAGCAGGATGGCAGGATGGATGGATGGCAGGATGGATGGATGGATGGCAGGATGGATGGATGGATGGCAGGATGGATAGCAGGATGGCAGGATGGATGGATGGCAGGATGGATGGATGGATGGCAGAATGGATCGATTGATGGATGGATGGCAGGATGAATGGATGGATGGATGGATGGCAGGATGGATGGATGGATGGCAGGATGGATGGATGGATGGCAGGATGGATCGATTGATGGCAGGATGGATGGATGGATGGCAGGATGAATGGATGGATGGATGGATGGATGGATGGCAGGATGGATGGATGGATGGCAGGATGGATGGATGGCAGGATGGATGGATGGCAGGATGGATGGCAGGATGGATGGCAGGATGGATGGATGGATGGCAGGATGGATGGCAGGATGGATGGATGGCAGGATGGATGGATTGATGGCAGGATGGATGGCAGGATGGATGGCAGGACGGATGGATGGCAGGATGGATTGATGGATGGCAGGATGGATGAATGGATGGCAGGATGCAGGGATGGATGGATGGCAGGATGGATTGGTGGATGGATCGCAGGATGGATAAATGGATGGATGGCAGGATGGATGGATGTATGGATGGATGGCAGGATGGATGGCAGGATGGCAGGATGCATGGATGTTGGGATGGATGGCAGGATGGATGGATGGATGGATGGATGGATGGATGGATGGCAGGATGGAGGGATGAATGGATGGATGGCAGGATGGATGGCAGGATGGATGGATGGGTAGGGCTTTTGGTGGAGAGCAGTGATCTCTCACAAACACACACACACATGTGCGTGTTCAGGCAGTCTGTGAGGTGATTGTTAGCAGATGAGGGGTCTGTTGTAAGGATCTGTGGTTACACCCTGTGTGTCTCTCACTCAACACAAAGGCATTGACTTTAACAAAACAAAGAGCCCCAGTTGGAAGCTGTGTGTGTGTGTGCATCCCACACACACAGCGCTTCTCAGGAGATACCCTCTACTAAGAGGTAATGGGACAATCCTTCATTTAGAGTGAAGAGGTAATGGGACAATCCTTTATGTTAGAGTGAAGAGGTAATGGGACCATCCTTCACGTTAGAGTGAAGAGGTAATGGGACAATCCTTCACGTTAGAGTGAAGAGGTAATGGGACAATCCTTCATTTAGAGTGAAGAGGTAATGGGACAATCCTTCACGTTAGAGTGAAGAGGTAATGGGACAATCCTTCATTTAGAGTGAAGAGGTAATGGGACAATCCTTCACGTTACAGTGAAGAGGTAATGGGACAATCCTTCACGTTACAGTGAAGAGGAATATCTGTCTTTCCTGATTACAACAACTAAATCAAATTAAATCAAAGTTTATTGGTTGCGTACACAGATTTTGTAGGTATTTAAGCAGGTGCAGAGAAATGTTTACGTTACTAGCTACCGCAGTGCAGTAGAATGTCTAGCAAATACAATACAAGTAAATAAAATAAATCAAGAAATTAGACATCTGTTGTGTTGTGTGACGAAACTGCACATTTTAGAGTGGCCTTTTATTGTCTCCAGCAATATCGTCTATGAATTGGCTGAGTCTTTGACCATTTTATGGGCTTTCCTCTGACATTATATAGGTCCTGGATGGCAGGACGCTTGGCCCCAGTGATGTACTGGGCCGTACCCACTACACTCTGTGGAGCCTTACGGTCAGATGCCGAGCATTTGCCGTACCAGGCAGTGATGCAACCGGTCAAGATGCTCTCGATGGTGCAGCTGTAAAACCTTTTGAGGATCTGGGGACCCATGCCACATTTACATGCCTTGTAAAGATCTGGTCTGACCGTAATAAAGAGATGCTCTGCTTTTTTGACACCAAACTCCACAAAGCAAGTCCTGCTGGCTCTAGTTTGGTCTCATCTAGATTATTGTCCAGTCATACGGTCAAATGACGCAAAGAAGGACCAAGTTCAGCTGTCGCTGGCCCAGAACAGAGCGGAACGCTTGGCCCTTCATGGTAATCAGAGGGCTGATATAAATACTATGCAGGCCAGTCTCTCTTGGCTAAGAGTTGACGAGAGACTGACTGCATCACTTCTTGTTTTTATACGAAACATTCATGTGTTGGAGATTCACTGACACACACAGACATGCCACCAGGGGTCTTTCCACAGTCCCCATGTCTAGAACAAATTTAAGGAAACGTGCAGTATTATAAAGAGCCCTGAGTGCATGGAACTCTCTTCCATCTCGTTTAGAGCAAGTGAGCAACAAACCTGGTTTGAAAAAAACAGATATAGCAACACCTCACGGCACAACACCTCTCTCCCATGTGACCTACTTTTTGTGTGTATGTACTGACATGTGGAACTGATAGACACACACACACACAATACATGTTAATGTTTTTAAATGAAAATTGTAAATTATTTTGTAAATTATTTTTTTCTAATCAAACCTCTCTATGTCTGTCTGTCTCTGTCTGTCTCTCTGTCTCTGTCTCTCTCTCTCTCTCTCTCTCTCTCTCTCAATTCAATTTACTTTATTGACATGGCAAGTTCATTATTACTTACGTGACACTTTCCACTGGCTGTCCCTCAGGTTGTGGCAGGAGGACACACATGGCTGCCAAAACTGCACATTTTGGCTTTTCACCCAATAAATATTAGATTTTTTCTTCATCTATTATAGTTTCAAATTCTTTGTATTGAATTATAATTTTGGGAAAGAAATATTCTCTTAGTATGTGTATGTGTCACAGTGTAATAGGAAATGCAGCTCTGTCTCTACCTCTCCCCTGGAGCAGAGTGAGCACAGCCTGTCCTCTCTGCGCAGCCAGGTTTGTCTGTGACGGCCGGTCTCTATAGCCAGCCTGTCCTCTCTGGGCAGCCAGACTGATCTCTCTGGACAGCCAGGTTTGTCTGTGACGACCGGTCTCTATAGCCAGACTGTCCTCTCTGGGCAGCCAGACTGTCCTCTCTGGGCAGCCAGGTTTGTCTGTGTCGACCGGTCTCTATAGCCAGCCTGTCCTCTCTGGGCAGCCAGGTTTGTCTGTGACGACCGGTCTCTATAGCCAGACTGTCCTCTCTGGGCAGCCAGACTGTCCTCTCTGGGCAGCCAGGTTTGTCTGTGTCGACCGGTCTCTATAGCCAGCCTGTCCTCTCTGGGCAGCCAGGTTTGTCTGTGACGACCGGTCTCTATAGCCAGACTGTGCTTACTGAGTCTGTACCTAGTCAGTGTTTTCCTCAGTTTTCTATCAGTCACAGTGGTCAGATAGTCTGCCACCATGTACTGTCTGTTTAGAGACAAATAGCATTGAAGTTTACTTAAGAGTTTTTGTGGTGTCTTTCCAATAGGTGATATATATATTTTTATTTTTGTTTTGTGATGTTTTGGTTGGGCCAGATTTTCTGAGTGCTGTCCTGAGGCTCTATGGGGTTGGTTTGGGTTAGTGAACTGAGCCTCAGAACCAGCTGGCTGAGGGGACTCTTCTCTTGTTTCATCTCTTGACATTGCAGAGCTGTGCGATGGAATGTTCTGGGGTCACTTGTTTTTAGATGGTTGTAAAATGTGATGTCTCTTTTTTCTATTCGAATGAGGAGGGGGTTTTGGCCCAATTCTGCTCTACATTAGTTATTTTGAGGTTTTCTTTGCACTTGCAAAGAAGTCTTGCAAAGCTCTGCATGCAGTATTTCAATCGGATGTTTGTCTCATTTGGTAAATTCATTGTTAGAGATTGGGCCCCATACTTCGCTGCCATATAGAGCAATTCGTTCTACAACTGATTGGAACATTTGGAGCCAGATTCTAATTGGAATTTTAATGTTCCTTTTAATGGCATAGAATTAGAATGCTGTTCTTGCTTTGTCTCTCAGGTCATTCACAGCCCTGTGAAAGCTACCTGTGTCGCTGGAATTGAGTCCTAGATACGTGTAGTTTTTGGTGTGTTCTAATAGAACTGTGTCCAAATATAATTTATATTTGTCATCCTGATTTCCTGACCTTTTTTGTAATATCAATATATTTGTTTTTTTTAGGTTAACGGGTCAGAGCCCAGGTCTGACAGAACCTGTGATTAACGGGTCAGAGCCCAGGTCTGACAGAACCTGTGATTAACTGTCAGAGCCCAGGTCTGACAGAACCTGTGATTAACGGGTCAGAGCCCAGGTCTGACAGAACCTGTGGTTAACGGTCAGAGCCCAGGTCTGACAGAACCTGTGACTAACGGTCAGAGCCCAGGTAGTGACAGAACCTGTGGTTAACGGGTCAGAGCCCAGGTCTGACAGAACCTGTGATTAACGGGTCAGAGCCCAGGTCTGACAGAACCTGTGGTTAACGGGTCAGAGCCCAGGTCTGACAGAACCTGTGATTAACGGGTCAGAGCCCAGGTCTGACAGAACCTGTGGTTAACGGTCAGAGCCCAGGTCTGACAGAACCTGTGATTAACGGGTCAGAGCCCAGGTCTGACAGAACCTGTGGTTAACGGTCAGAGCCCAGGTAGTGACAGAACCTGTGGTTAACGGTCAGAGCCCAGGTAGTGACAGAACCTGTGCAGATGATCTAGGTGCTGCTGTAACTCCTCCTTAGTAGGAGACAGTAGCACCAGGTCATCTGATTACAGCAGACCCTCCTTAGTGGGAGACAGCAGCACCAGGTCATCTGTGTACAGCAGACCCTCCTTAGTGGGAGACAGCAGCACCAGGTCATCTGATTACAGCAGACCCTCCTTAGTGGGAGACAGCAGCACCAGGTCATCTGATTACAGCAGACCCTCCTTAGTGGGAGACAGTAGCACCAGGTCCTCTGATTACAGCAGACCCTCCTTAGTGGGAGACAGTAGCACCAGGTCATCTGATTACAGCAGACCCTCCTTAGTGGGAGACAGCAGCACCAGGTCATCTGATTACAGCAGACCCTCCTTAGTGGGAGACAGTAGCACCAGGTCATCTGATTACAGCAGACCCTCCTTTGTGGGAGACAGCAGCACCAGGTCCTCTGATTACAGCAGACCCTCCTTAGTGGGAGACAGCAGCACCAGGTCATCTGATTACAGCAGACCCTCCTTAGTGGGAGACAGCAGCACCAGGTCATCTGATTACAGCAGACCCTCCTTAGTGGGAGACAGTAGCACCAGGTCATCTGATTACAGCAGACCCTCCTTAGTGGGAGACAGTAGCACCAGGTCCTCTGATTACAGCAGACCCTCCTTAGTGGGAGACAGCAGCACCAGGTCATCTGATTACAGCAGACCCTCCTTAGTGGGAGACAGCAGCACCAGGTCCTCTGATTACAGCAGACCCTCCTTAGTGGGAGACAGCAGCACCAGGTCATCTGATTACAGCAGACCCTCCTTAGTGGGAGACAGCAGCACCAGGTCCTCTGATTACAGCAGACCCTCCTTAGTGGGAGACAGCAGCACCAGGTCATCTGATTACAGCAGACCCTCCTTAGTGGGAGACAGCAGCACCAGGTCATCTGATTACAGCAGACCCTCCTTAGTGGGAGACAGCAGCACCAGGTCCTCTGATTACAGCAGACCCTCCTTAGTGGGAGACAGCAGCACCAGGTCATCTGATTACAGCAGACCCTCCTTAGTGGGAGACAGCAGCACCAGGTCCTCTGATTACAGCAGACCCTCCTTAGTGGGAGACAGTAGCACCAGGTCCTCTGATTACAGCAGACCCTCCTTAGTGGGAGACAGCAGCACCAGGTCCTCTGATTACAGCAGACACTCCTTAGTGGGAGACAGCAGCACCAGGTCATCTGATTACAGCAGACCCTCCTTAGTGGGAGACAGTAGCACCAGGTCCTCTGATTACAGCAGACCCTCCTTAGTGGGAGACAGTAGCACCAGGTCATCTGATTACAGCAGACCCTCCTTAGTGGGAGACAGCAGCACCAGGTCCTCTGATTACAGCAGACCCTCCTTAGTGGGAGACAGTAGCACCAGGTCCTCTGATTACAGCAGACCCTCCTTAGTGGGAGACAGCAGCACCAGGTCCTCTGATTACAGCAGACACTTGATTCCAGTGTTGTGTAGGGTGAGACCAGGTGCAGCCGATTCTTCTAATGTTTTTGCCAATTCATTAATGTAGATGTTAAATAGTGCTGGACTTATTGTACAGCCCTGTTTCACTCCCCGTCCCTGAGAGAAGAAGTCTGTTTGCTTGTTGCCAATTTTAACCACACATTTGTTTTTAGTGTACATTGATTTAATAACAACATATGTTTTCCCTCCAATACCACTTTCTATTAGTTTATAAAAAAGACCTTTGTGCCAAATTGAATCAAATGCTTTCTTGAAATCTACAAAACACGAGTAGATTTTGCCTTGGTTTTGGTTTACTTGTTTGTCAATTAGAGTGTGGAGGGTGGAAATGTGGTCTGTTGTACGATAGTGTTTTAGAAACACTGTCTCTCTCTCTCTCTCTCTCTCTCTCTCTCTCTCTCTCTCTCTCTCTCGCTCCTGGGTGTGATATTAGAGTGAAATGGCGGCCCACTCTCTGTCTGCTCCCATTCCCCTATCCTCTGTCATGTTCTACTGACACACACACACACACACACACACACACACACACACACACACACACACTGACGAAGTGGTCCGACCCCACCTCCCTGTCCTCCTTCTCTCTATCTCTCCCGTCGTCATGGTAACCATTACCACCTCCTCCACAACCTGCTCCATGTTTTCACACCATATGCAGTCATCCGTCCATTTCCCTTCCCCTCCTTTCCTCTATCCTCCCCCTCCTCCCCCTCTATCCTCCCCTCTATCCTCCCCTCTATCCTCCCCCTCTATACTCCCCCTCTATCCTCCCCCTCCTCCCCTCTATCCTCCCCCTCTATCCTCCCCTCTATCCTCCCCCTCCTCCCTCTATCCTCCCCCTCTATCCTCCCCCTCTATCCTCCCCCTCTATCCTCTCCTCTATCCTCTCCTTTATCCTCCCCTCTATCCTCCCCTCTATCCTCCCCCCTCCTCTCCTCTATCCACCCCTCTATCCTCCCCTCTATCCTCCCCCTCTATACTCCCCCTCTATCCTCCCCCTCTATCCTCCCCTCCTCTCCTCTATCCTCACCCTCTATCCTCCCCTCTATCCTCCCCTCTATACTCCCCCTCTATCCTCCCCTCTATCCTCCCCTCCTCTCCTCTATCCACCCCCTCTATCCTCCCCTCTATCCTCTCCTCTATCCATCCCCTCTATCCTCCCCCTCTATCCTCCCCCTCCTCTCCTCTATCCACCCCCTCTATCCTCCCCCTCTATCCTCTCCTCTATCCATCCCTCTATCCTCCCTCCATCCTCCTCCTCTATCCTCCCCCTCCTCCCTCTATCCTCCCCTCCTCTCCTCTATCCTCCCCCTCTATCCTCTCCTCTATCCTCCCCCTCCTCTCCTCTATCCTCCCCCTCTATCCTCTCCTCTATCCTCCCCCTCCTCCCCTCTACCCACCCCCTTTGTTGCTGATTCCTAACAGTCTCTAAAGCCTTGTTCACACTGCAAGCATTAATGCTCAAATCAGTTTGGTTTTTCAAATCCGTTTTGGGACTACTGACATTCCAAACAGCAAGTTACAGGTGACCAAATCAGATGTGTGTGTTCAGACAGCAGTCATTTGCTGACAGGGCTTTGCTGGTTGTCATAGAGGGGCGGCAGGGTATCCTAGTGGTTAGAGCGTTGGACTAGTAACCGAAAGGTTGCAAGATTGAATCCCCGAGCTGACAAGGTAAAAATCTGTCATTCTGCTCCTGAACAAGGCAGTTAACCCACTGTTCCCTGGTAGGCTGTCATTGAAAATAAGAATATGTTCTTAACTGACTTGTCTAGTTAAATAAAGGTAAAGTAAAAGTGTAACAACACTCGAAGGATACGATAATCCAAGTCCTTTTTGGCTAGCCACAGCAGTCAGCTAGCTAGCTAGGTAGCTGTTTAGCTTTCTAGCACAATAACTAATTTGTTTGTAAACAATTAACAAGCTAGTTAGCTACCACATGTTCTAGCTAGCAAGCAACAACATATGCCCAATAACAGTCTAAATACCACTAGATGGCAAACAAATCAGATTCGACTGTTCAGATACAAGTCACATGGCCAGGAATCAGATTTGACTGTTCAGATACAAGTCACATGGCCAGGAATCAGATTCGACTGTTCAGATACAAGTCACATGGCCAGGAATCAGATTTGACTGTTCAGATACAAGTCACATGGCCAGGAATCAGATTTGACTGTTCAGATACAAGTCACATGGCCAGGAATCAGATTCGACTGTTCAGATACAAGTCACATGGCCAGGAATCAGATTTGACTGTTCAGATACAAGTCACATGGCCAGGAATCAGATTCGACTGTTCAGACACAAAGGTGGTTTGAAATGTGGCTTTTCGGCTGTTCAGACTGAAGGAAAAAGAACAGATTCCAATCGGATATGCAAAAATATAGGATTTGAGACACTTCAAACAGACAATGTGAACAAGACAGGGTTGTCTGTCAATACATATCATCCTACAGGGTTATATTAAATGGGGCGGCAGGGTAGCCTAGTGGTTAGAGTAGTAACCAAAAGGTTGCAAGTTCAATTCCCTGAGCTGACAAGGTGCAAATCTGTCGCTCTGCCCCTGAACAGGCAGTTAACCCACTGTTCCTAGGCCATCAATGGAAATAAGAATTTGCCTAGTTAAATATACAGTACCATCGGATTAGACCCCTTGTCTTTTTCCACAATTTTGTTACGTTACAGCCTTATTCTAAAATTGATTTAAATAAAAAAAAATACAAATTCCTCAGCAATCTACACACTGTGGACCAGCAGTATGATTGACAGCTATAGACAGACCAGATGTCTGATGTCAGATCTCAGACGAGCTACTGGAACTACCTCTCTCTCTCCCTCTCTCTTTCTCTCGCTTTTTTTCAGCAAGAAGAGAGGAGTGGAGCGAGACAACAGAGAGAGGAGTGGAGCGAGACAACAGAGAGAGGAGTGGAGCGAGACAACAGAGAGAGGAGTGGAGCGAGACAACAGAGAGAGGAGTGGAGCGAGACAACAGAGAGAGGAGTGGAGCGAGACAACAGAGAGAGGAGTGGAGCGAGACAACAGAGAGAGGAGTGGAGACAACAGAGAGAGGAGTGGAGCGAGACAACAGAGAGAGGAGTGGAGCGAGACAACAGAGAGAGGAGTGGAGACAACAGAGAGAGGAGAGGAGCGAGACAACAGAGAGAGGAGAGGAGCGAGACAACAGAGAGAGGAGAGGAGCGAGACAACAGAGAGAGGAGAGGAGCGAGACAACAGAGAGAGGAGTGGAGCGAGGAATCAGATAGAGGAGTGGAGCGAGACAACAGAGAGAGGAGTGGAGGATTGGCCAGTTTTTCGAGCGTCGGAGTGTGAGCAATGTCTGACTCGTACTGAGAGAGGGAATCCACTGCCTTCTCTGGGATAGAGGAAGAAGAAGACAGGGAGCAAGAGGAGGAAAATAAAGAGTGAAGGAGCGGGAGAGAGAGAGAGAGAGAGAGAGAGAGAGAGAGAGAGAGAGAGAGAGAGAGAGAGAGAGAGAGAGAGAGGAGTACCGCTCTGGTCATCTTTGATGGGAGGTATCATGTGAAATAACCATAGAGACATAGGAGGCCCTGGACGCTGGTTAACAAACACCTGTTCACACACACACACCTGTTAAGACACTCACAGGACTCTCGCTCTCTTTATCTCTCTATATCCCCATCTCTCTCTCTGTATCTCTCATTTCAATTGAATTCAATGGGCCTTTTTTTTGGCATGGGAACTATTAGTTTACATTGCCAAAGCAAATGAAATACATCTCTCTCTCTCTCTCTCTCTCTCTCTCTCTCTCTCTCTCTCTCTCTCTCTCTCTCTCTCTCTGTGTATTTCTCTCTCTCTCTCTCTCTCTCTCTCTCTCTCTCTCTCTCTCTCTCTCTCTCTCTCTCTCTCTCGACTCACATAGAAACAGGCAAGCTTCAGGAGAAACTCTGTGTACTTTGCTTCACCCATAGCTGCCAAAAAAACAGGGTCTGACTAATATCCGTTTAAGCGGAGCATGTTCCTTAAGATTTCATCAGGAAATTTGGCAGAGATTGTACTCTGGATTCAGCATCAGATGCAGACTTAAGGTTAAAGTTAGGTCAATGTTGATGCACATCGATGACACAGTCCAACTCTCCAAGTTAGCTCACGTACAGCAAAGAGACAGATATGTCAAATAAAACTAGTTTACCATAACTCAGGCCAAATAACCCTAACCCCAGGCCAAATAACCCTAACCCCAGGCCAAATAACCCTAACCACAGGCCAAATACCATAACTCAGGCCAAATAACCCTAACCCCAGGCCAAATAACCCTAACACCAGGCCAAATACCATAACTCAGGCCAAATAACCCTAACCCGGCCAAATACCATAACCCCAGGCCAAATAACCCTAACCCCAGGCCAAATAACCCTAACCCCAGGCCAAATAACTCTAACCCTAGGCTAAATACCCTAACCCCAGGCCAAATAACCCTAACCCTAGGCTAGGGTTATTCCCCCTATTCCCCCTCCAGAGACTGAAAAGATTTGGCATAGGTCCTCAGATCCTCAAAAGTTCTACAGCTGGACCATTGAGAGCATTCTGACCGGTTGCATCACCGCCTGGTATGGCATGGCAACTGCTCGGCATCTGACCGTAAGGCACTACAGAGGGTAATGCGTACAGCCCAGTACATCACTGGGGCCAAGTGTCCTGCCATCCAGGACCTCTATACCAGGCGTATAAATTGTCAAAGACTCCAGCCACCCTAGTCATAGACTGTTCTCTATGCTACCGCACTGCAAGCACTAACAGAACGCAAAGTCTAGGTCCAAAAGGCTTCTTAACAGCTTCTACCACCAAGCTATAAGACTGCTGAACACCTAATCAACTACTACCCCCTCTTGTATGCCTATTTTACAAGTCACTTTAACTCTACCTACATGTACACTACCATTCAAAAGTTTGGGGTCACTTAGAAATTTCTATTTTTTTTGTCAATTAAAATAACATCAAATTGGTCAGAAATACAGTGTAGACATTGTTAATGTTGTAAATGACTATTGTAGCTGGAAATGGCTGATTTTTAATGGAATATCTACATAGGCGTACAGAGGCCCATTATCAGCAACCATCACTACTGTGTTCCAATGGCACGTTGTGTTAGCTAATCCAAGTTTATCATTTTAAAAGGATAATTGATCATTAGAAAACCTTTTTGCAATTATGTTAGCACAGCTGAAAACTGGCCTTCTATAGACTAGTTGAGTATCTGGAGCATCAGAATTTGTGGGTTTGATTACAGGCTCAAAATGGCCAGAAACAAAGAACTTTCTTCTGAAACTCATCAGTCTATTCTTGTTCTGAGAAATGAAAGCTATTCCATGCGAGAAATTGCCAAGAAACTGAAGATCTCGTACAACACTGTGTACTTCTCCCATCACAAAACAGCGCAAACTGGCTCTAACCAGAATAGAAAGAGGAGTGGGAGGCCCCGGTGCACAACTGAGCAAGAGGACAAGTACCTTAGAGTGTCTAGTTTGAGAAAGACGCCTCACAAGTCCTCAACTGGCAGCTTCATTAAATTGTACCCGCAAAACACCAGTCTCAACGTCAACAGTGAAGAGGCGACTCCGGGATGCTGGCCTTCTAGGCAGAGTTCCTCTGTCCAGTATTCTTTTGCCCATCTTAATCTTTTCTTTTTATTGGCCAGTCTGAGATATCACTTTTTCTTTGCAACTCTGCCCTGTATGGTTGTGAAGTCTGGGGTCCACTCACCAAGCAAGAATTCACAAAATGAGACAAACACCAAATTGAGACTCTGCATGCAGAATTCTGCAAAGATATCCCCTGTGTCCAACGTAGAACACCAACTAATGCATGCAGAGCAGAAACAGGCCGATACCCGCTAATTATCAAACTCCAGAAAATAGAGTTAAATTCTACAACCACCTAAAAGGAAGCGATTCCCAAACCTTCCATAACAAAGCCATCACCTACAGAGAGATGAACCTGGAGAAGTCCCCTAAGAAAGCTGGTCCTGGGGCTCTGTTCACAAACACAAACAGCCCCCACAGAGTCCTCACCTACAGAGAGATGAACCTGGAGAAGAGTCACCTAAGCAAGCTGGTCCTGGGGCTCTGTTCACAAACACAAACAGACCCCACAGAGTCCTCACCTACAGAGAGATGAACCTGGAGAAGAGTCACCTAAGCAAGCTGGTCCTGGGGCTCTGTTCACAAACACAAACAGACCCCACAGAGTCCTCACCTACAGAGAGATGAACCTGGAGAAGAGTCACCTAAGCAAGCTGGTCCTGGGGCTCTGTTCACAAACACAAACAACCCCAGGACATCAACACCATTTTTGTATTTTTTATTTAATCTTTATTTAACTAGTCAAGTCAGTTAAGAACAAATTCTTATTTACAATGATGGCCTACCCGTCCGGCCAAACCCGGACGATGCTGGGCCAATTGTGCTCCGCCCTATGGGACTCCCAATCACAGCCTGTTGTGATACAGCTTGGATTAGACCCAACCAAATCATGAGAAAACAAAAATAGAATTACTTGACACATTGAAAAGAATTAACAAAAAAAACTGCAAACTAGAATTCAAAACTATAATGTAATTTGGTCCTAAACAGAGAGTACACAGCGGCAGAATACCTGACCACTGTGACTGACCCAAAATTAAGGAAAGCTTTGACTATGTACAGACTCAGTGAGCATAGCCTTGCTATTGAGAAAGGCCTCCGTAGGCAGACCTGGCTCTCAAGAGAAGACAGGCTATGTGCACACTGCCCACAAAATGAAGTGGAAACTGAGCTGCACTTCCCAACCTCTTGCCAAGTGTATGACCATGTTAGAGACACATATTTCCCTCAGATTACACAGATGCACAAAGAATTCAAAAACAAACCCATTTTGATCAACTCCCATATCTACTGGGTGAAATACCACAGTGTGCCATCACAGCAGCAAGATGTGTGACCTGATGCCACAAGAAAAGGGCAACCAGTAAAGAACAAACACCATTGTAAATACAACCCATATTTATATATATTTAATTTATATATACATTTTTATTTATATATTTATTTAATTTCCCTTTTGTACTTAAACTATGTGCACATTATTACAACAAAGTATATAGACATAATATGACATTTATAATGTTCCTTGGGAACTTTTGTGAGTGTAATGTAAACTATACATTTTTTCATTGTTTATTTCAATATCTAATTGACTTTTATTTTACTAGGAAGGTCAGTTAAGAACAAATTAACTTAAGTGAAGTGAATTAACTTCCTGTTCAGGGGCAGAACGACATAGTTGTACCTTGTCAGCTCAGGGATTTGAACTTGCAACCTTGTGGTTACTAGTCCAACGCTCTAACCCCGAGGCTACCCTGCCGCCCCGAGGCTACCCTGCCGCAATGTAAGCATATGTTTACCTTGCCAATAAAGCTGTTTAAATTGAATAACATTTAAATTGAGAGAGAGAGAGAGAGAGAGAGAGAGAGAGAGAGAGAGAGAGAGAGAGAAATACCCATTCTATAATTGTCTTCCCACTTTTCCTAGTTGGCCCTTTCTCTACATCCAACCCTCTCCTCATTTCACTGTTCAGTACTTTGACAGCCACTCACAGTCGACAGCAGTCTTCTCTTCTACTCTGGGGTAGAGTGGTGTCTAAAACTTGAAGGAGGTTGGAATGGGGTGGCTAGCGTAGTGGGAAATCCTCATTCAAATTCAAACTTTATTGTGAATTTACTGTCAAACACCAACTCTAAGCAGACATAGCCTCCCTCTGTTGCACGTTGGTCCCTCCCTCTCCTTCCCCCTCTCCTTCTCCTTCCCCCTCTCCTCTCCTTCCCCCTCTCCTCTCCTTCCCCCACTCCATCTCCTTCCCCCTCTCCTCTCCTTCCCCCCTCCTTCTCCTTCCCCTCTCCTCTCCTTCCCCCTCTCCTTCCCCCTCTCCTCTCCTTCCCCCCTCCTTCTCCTTCCCCCTCTCCTCTCCTTCCCCCTCTCCTTCCCCCTCTCCTCTCCTTCCCCACTCCATCTCCTTCCCCCTCTCCTCTCCTTCCCCCTCTACTTCTCCTTCCCCTCTCCTTCCCCCTCTCCTCTCCTTCCCCTCTCCCTCTCCTTCCCCCTCTCCTTCCCCCTCTCCTCTCCTTCTCCTTCCCCCTCTCCTTCCCCCTCTCCTCTCCTCCCCCTTCTCCTTCCCCCTCTCCTCTCCTTCCCTCTCCCTCTCCTTCCCCCTCTCCTTCCCCCTCTCCTCTCCTTCTCCTTCCCCCTCTCCTTCCCCCTCTCCTCTCCCCCTTCTCCTTCCCCCTCCTTCTCCTTCCCCCTCTCCTTCCCCCTCTCCTCTCCTTCCCCCATTCTCCTTCCCCCTCTCCTTCTCCTTCCCCCTCCTCTCCCTCTCCTTCCCCCTCTCCTTCTCCTTCCCCCTCTCCCTCTCCTTCCCCCTCTCCTTCCCCCTCTCCCTCTCCTTCCCCTCTCTCCTCTCCCTATCCTTCCCCCTCTCCCTCTCCTTCCCCCTCTCCCTCTCCCTATCCTTCCCCCTCTCCCTCTCCTTCCCCCTCTCCCTCTCCTTCTCCTTCCCGTTCTCCTTCTCTCTCTCGCTTGCAATGTCAGGGTTGTGGGTTAAATTTCCAATGGGGGACCAGTCTGAACAAAAAGGTGGGGAAAGAAGGAAAATGTGTGCACTCACTGTAAGTGGCTCTGGATAAGAGTGTCTGCTAAATGAATCAAATGGAAAAGGAGAGAAGGAGTAAGGATGAGGATGATTCCTTAAAGAACACACACACACATCTGCAGACTGTCCTGTCTCTGACCTGGGAAAGGACAATAAACAGAGGAGAGGAGAAGAAGAGGGAGGAGGGGAGAGGAGACGAGGAAAGGGGGAGAGGAGAGAAAAGGGGGGAGGAGGGGAGAGGAGACAAGGAAAGGGGGAGAAGAGAGAAAAGGGGGAGGAGGGGAGAGGAGACGAGGAAAGGGGGAGAGGAGAGAAAAGGGGGAGGAGGGGAGAGGAGACGAGGAAAGGGGGAGAGGAGAGAAAAGAGGGGAGGAGGGGAGAGGAGACGAGAAAAGGGGGAGAGGAGAGAAAAGGGGGAGGAGGGGAGAGGAGACGAGGAAAGGGGAGAGGAGAGAAAAGGGGGAGGAGGGGAGAGGAGACGAGGAAAGGGGGAGAGGAGAGAAAAGGGGGAGGAGGGGAGAGGAGATGGGGAAAGGGGGAGAGGAGAGAAAAGGGGGAGGAGGGGAGAGGAGACGGGAAAGGGGGAGAGGAGAGAAAAGGGGGAGGAGGGGAGAGGAGACGAGGAAAGGGGAGAGGAGAGAAAGGGGGAGGAGGGGAGAGGAGAGGAGGAAAGGGGGAGAGGAGAGAAAAGGGGGAGGAGGGAGAGGAGACGAGGAAAGGGGGAGAGGAGACGAGGAAAGGGGGACGCTGACAACAATGGAACCCAGGGGTCGGTCAGATAGCAGCTACACGCATGCAAACACACAGGTGGCCAGGGGAACAGACAGGAGAAGGGCCATGGGAACAGACAGGAGAGAGGTCAGGGGAACAGACAGGAGAGAGTTCAGGGGAACAGACAGGAGAGAGACCAGGGGAACAGACAGGAGAGAGACCAGGGGAACAGACAGGAGAGAGACCAGGGGAACAAACACGAGAGAAGCCAGGGGAACAGACAGGAGAGAGACCAGGGGAACAGACAGGAGAGAGGTCAGGGGAACAGACAGGAGAGAGTTCAGGGGAACAGACAGGAGAGAGACCAAGGGAACAGACAGGAGAGAGACCAGGGGAACAAACACGAGAGAAGCCAGGGGAACAGACAGGAGAGAGACCAGGGGAACAGACAGGAGAGAGGTCAGGGGAACAGACAGGAGAGAGTTCAGGGGAACAGACAGGAGAGAGGTCAGGGGAACAGACAGGAGAGAGTTCAGGGGAACAGACAGGAGAGAGACCAAGGGAACAGACAGGAGAGAGACCAGGGGAACAGACAGGAGAGAGACCAGGGGAACAGACAGGAGAGAGACCAGGGGAACAAACACAAGAGAAGCCAGGGGAACAGACAGGAGAGAGGTCAGGGGAACAGACAGGAGAGAGGTCAGGGGAACAGACAGGAGAGAGGTCAGGGGAACCGACAGGAGAGAGGTCAGGGGAACAGACAGGAGAGAGGTCAGGGGAACAGACAGGAGAGAGTTCAGGGGAACAGACAGGAGAGAGACCAGGGGAACAAACACGAGAGAAGCCAGGGGAACAGACAGGAGAGAGTTCAGGGGAATAGACAGGAGAGAGACCAGGGGAACAGACAGGAGTGAGGCCAGTGGAACGCTGACTTCAATATGGCTTGTCTCTGCTATCCCAGTGTGTGTGTGTGTGTGTGGTGTTAAAAAATGATGCAGGGTCTGGATGGAGGACAGTATGGAGAGATATAGGACAGTATAGAGAGATAGGGGTCTGGATTGAGATAAAGAGGTCTGGATAGAGATAAAGAGGTCTGGATGGAGATAAAGAGGTCTGGATTGAGATAAAGAGGTCTGGATAGAGATAAAGAGGTCTGGATAGAGATAAAGAGGTATGGATGGAGGACAGTATAGAGATATAGAGGACAGTATAGATATACAGAGGACAGTATAGAGATATAGGACAGTATAGAGATATAGAGGACAGTATAGAGAGATAGATGACAGTATAGAGATATAGAGGACAGTATAGATATAAAGAGGACAGTATAGAGAGTTAGAGGACAGTATAGAGAGTTAGAGGACAGTATAGAGAGATAGAGGACAGTATAGAGATATAGAGGACAGTATAGATATACAGAGGACAGTATAGAGAGTTAGAGGACAGTATAGAGAGATAGAGGACAGTATAGAGAGATAGAGGACAGTATAGATATACAGAGGACAGTATAGAGAGTTAGAGGACAGTATAGAGATACAGAGGACAGTATAGAGAGTTAGAGGACAGTATAGAGAGATAGAGGACAGTATAGAGAGATAGAGGACAGTATAGATATACAGAGGACAGTATAGAGAGTTAGAGGACAGTATAGATATACAGAGGACAGTATAGAGAGTTAGAGGACAGTATAGAGAGATAGAGGACAGTATAGAGAGATAGAGGACAGTATAGATATACAGAGGACAGTATAGAGAGATAGAGGACAGTATAGAGATATAGATCTGGATAGAAAGATAGAGGACAGTATAGAGATATAGAGGACAGTATAGAGAGATAGAGGACAGTATAGAGATACAGAGGACAGTATAGAGAGATAGAGGACAGTATAGAGATATAGAGGACAGTATAGAGAGATAAAGGACAGTATAGAGAGATAGAGGACAGTATAGAGAGATATAGATCTGGATAGAAAGATAGAGGACAGTATAGAGATATAGAGGACAGTATAGAGAGATAGATGACAGTATAGAGAGATAGAGGACAGTATAGAGATACAGAGGACAGTATAGAGAGATAGAGGACAGTATAGAGATACAGAGGACAGTATAGAGAGATATAGATCTGGATAGAAAGATAGAGGACAGTATAGAGATATAGAGGACAGTATAGAGAGATAGATGACAGTATAGAGAGATAGAGGACAGTATAGAGATACAGAGGACAGTATAGAGAGATAGAGGACAGTATAGAGATATAGAGGACAGTATAGAGAGATAGAGGACAGTATAGAGAGATAGAGGACAGTATAGAGAGATAGAGGACAGTATAGAGAGATAGAGGACAGTATAGAGAGATATAGGTCCGGATAGAGAGATATAGATCTGGATAGAAAGATAGAGAACAGTATAGAGATATAGAGGACAGTATAGAGAGATAGAGGACAGTATAGAGATATAGAGGACAGTATAGAGAGATAGAGGACAGTATAGAGATACAGAGGACAGTATAGAGAGATAGAGGACAGTATAGAGATATAGAGGACAGTATAGAGAGATAAAGGACAGTATAGAGAGATAGAGGACAGTATAGAGAGATATAGATCTGGATAGAAAGATAGAGGACAGTATAGAGATATAGAGGACAGTATAGAGAGATAGATGACAGTATAGAGAGATAGAGGACAGTATAGAGATACAGAGGACAGTATAGAGAGATAGAGGACAGTATAGAGAGATAGATGACAGTATAGAGATATAGAGGACAATATAGAGATATAGAGGACAGTATAGAGAGATAGAGGACAGTATAGAGAGATAGAGGACAGTATAGAGAGATAGAGGACAGTATAGAGAGATATAGATCTGGATAGAAAGATAGAGGTCTGGATAGAGGACAGTATAGAGATATAGAGGACAGTATAGAGAGATAGAGGACAGTATAGAGATATAGAGGACAGTATAGAGATATAGAGGACAGTATAGAGATATAGAGGACAGTATAGAGAGATAGAGGACAGTATAGAGAGATATAGATCTGGATAGAAAGATAGAGGTCTGGATAGAGGACAGTATAGAGATATAGAGGACAGTATAGAGAGATAGAGGACAGTATAGAGATATAGAGGACAGTATAGAGAGATAGAGGACAGTATAGAGATATAGAGGACAGTATAGAGAGATAGAGGACAGTATAGAGATACAGAGGACAGTATAGAGAGATAGAGGACAGTATAGAGATATAGAGGACAGTATAGAGAGATAAAGGACAGTATAGAGAGATAGAGGACAGTATAGAGAGATATAGATCTGGATAGAAAGATAGAGGACAGTATAGAGATATAGAGGACAGTATAGAGAGATAGATGACAGTATAGAGAGATAGAGGACAGTATAGAGATACAGAGGACAGTATAGAGAGATAGAGGACAGTATAGAGAGATAGATGACAGTATAGAGATATAGAGGACAATATAGAGATATAGAGGACAGTATAGAGAGATAGAGGACAGTATAGAGAGATAGAGGACAGTATAGAGAGATAGAGGACAGTATAGAGAGATATAGATCTGGATAGAAAGATAGAGGTCTGGATAGAGGACAGTATAGAGATATAGAGGACAGTATAGAGAGATAGAGGACAGTATAGAGATATAGAGGACAGTATAGAGATATAGAGGACAGTATAGAGAGATAGATGACAGTATAGAGAGATAGAGGACAGTATAGAGATACAGAGGACAGTATAGAGAGATAGAGGTCTGGATAGAGAGATAGAGGTCAGAATGGAGGACAGTATAGAGAGAGTGAGAAAATGGTAGGGGAAGAGGGGAATAGAGAGACAAGGGAGTGAGAGAAACACACACAGATCTCTTCTGGCCTCTTCCTAAAGCTGAAACTGTCCACTTATTATAGAGAAAAAGAAAAAGGGGGGAGAGAGAGAGAGAGAGAGAGACAGAGAGAGAGAGAGAGAGAAAGAGAGAGAGGCAGAGAGAGAGAGAGAGAGAGAGAGGCAGAGAGAGAGAGAGAGAGAGAGAAAGAGAGAGAGGCAGAGAGAGAGAGCACCATATGGTAGTGAGTACTAGGGGTAATGAGGCGTGTCGCCACCCTCTCCTCTCCAACAACGACCAATCATATCACACATGAGCGGACCATCTGATAGGCTGAAAAAGCAACATGGCCAGACCCTAGACCCAGCGATATATAACCATCACGCTGCCATACATGGAAAGAAAATAACAAAAGTAGTTCATATCATTCATCTATTAGGCCTAGAGGAAGGCATCCAGAATGTTCCACAATACCAAATCAACACCCCTAGTCTCTACCACATATATACCATCTGTAGATCTGAGACAATTGGATAGGTGTAACCAACACATCTTTAACACATATTGTTAAAGGGCTAAGTTGAGTTATTAACATCTGGAAAATTGGTTTTAACAATACTAACTAACAGCTTTACTACTCTGAGACAATACTAACTATCAGCTTTACTACTCTGAGACAATACTAACTATCAGCTTTACAACTCTGAGACAATACTAACTAACAGCTTTACTACTCTGAGACAATACTAACTAACAGCTTTACAACTCTGAGACAATACTAACTAACAGCTTTACTACTCTGAGACAATACTAACTAACAGCTTTACTACTCTGAGACAATACTAACTAACAGCTTTACTACTCTGAGACAATACTAACTATCAGCTTTACTACTCTGAGACAATACTAACTATCAGCTTTACTACTCTGAGACAATACTAACTATCAGCTTTACTACGATACTATTACAATACTCAGAATATCTTATCGTATCTCTCAGATCTACAATTTAAGAAGGATGTCTAGTAGCGCTCAGATATAATGTCGGGGGAAGTGTGTGTCTGTGTGTGTGTGTGTGTGTGTGTGTGTATGTGTGTCTGTGTGTGTGTCACAACCGGCTGTGATTGGGAGTCCCATAGGGCATGCGCACAATTGGCCCAGCGTCGTCCAGGTTTGGCCGGGGTAGGCTGTCATTGTAAATAAGAATTTGTTCTTAACTGACTTGACTAGTAAATAAAACATTTTAGAGACCAGCTGATCTGAGATCAGTCTAGTGACAGTGATGGTTACAACCTGCTCTGTGCTTTAGAGACCAGCTGATCTGAAGTCAGTTATAGTGACGAGACCAACCTGCTCTGTGCTATAAAGACAAGCTGATCTGTTCTAAGCAAAAAACACAATTTCAACACAATTTCAAACAGAATGACAAATGACAATACACACACAGACACACACACACACACAGACACACACACATACACACTCACGGACACACTCACACACACACACACATCACCTGTCACTGGACGGACAGGAGAGAGAATATAAAATTAGAAAAAAAATGTCATTTTTATATTTTTTTATTTAACCTTGATTTAACTAGGCAAGTCAGTTAAGAACAAATTCTTATTTACAATGACGGCCCCCGGGGAACAGTGGGTTAACTGCCTTGTTCAGGGGGTCAGAACGACAGACTTTTACCTTGTCAGCTCGGGGGATTCAATCTAGCAACCTTTACGGTTACTGGCCCAACGCTCTAACCAGTAGGCTGGACAGTTGACTCCTACTACAGTACAAGAAAGGCTTCAGTGTGAGAGTCTGAGCTGGTGGTGAGTGTGTGTGTTTGTGTTTTTGTTTGTGTGTGTGTTTGTGTGTGTGTGTGTGTGTGTGTGTGTGTGTGGAAACGCATTGTGATGAACCATCTGGCAGTCTGATGTACGAATCTAGGTTTGGTGGATGTCAGGAGAAAGCTGCCTGCCCCAATGCATACTGCCAACTGTAAAGTTTGGTGGAGGCGGAATAATGGTCTGGGCTGTTTTTCATGGTTCGGGCCTCTTAGTTCCAGTGAAGGGAAATCTTAACGCTACAGCATACAATGACATTCTAGACAATTCTGTGCTTCCAACTTTGTGGCAACAGTTTGGGGAAGGCCCTTTCCTGTTTCAGCATGACAATGCCCCTTTGCACAAAGTGAGGTCCATACAGAAATAGTTTGTCGAGATTGGTGTGGAAGAACTTGACTGGCCTGCACAGAGCCCTGACCTCAACCCCATAGAACACCTTTGGGATGAATTGGAATGCCGACTGCGAGCCAGGCCTAATCGCCCAACATCAGTGCCCGACCTCACTAATGCTCTTGTGGCTGAATGGAAGCAAGTCCCCGCAGCAATGTTCCAACATCTAGTGGAAAGCCTTCCCAGAAGAGTGGAGGCTGTTATAGCAGCAAAGGGGGGGGCAACTCTACATTAATGGCCATGATTTCAGAATGAGATGTTTCGAAGAGCAGGTAAAATCAAATCAAATTGTATTTGTCACATGCGCTGAATAACAACAGGTGTAGACAGACCGTACAGTAAAATGTTTACTTTACAAGCCCTTAACCAACAATGTAGTTTTAAGAAACTACAGAAATAAGAAATAAGAGTTCAGTAGAAAATATAAATAATAAAGAAAAAGAAAATAACAGTTAGCCTGGCTGTATTCTTATATAACTAGGAAAGGCAGTTAAGAACAAATTCTTATTTACAATGACAGCCCACCGAGGAACAGTGGGTTAAATGCCTTGATCAGGGGCAGAACGACATATTTTTTACCTTGTCAGCTCTGGGATTCGATCTAGCAACCTTTACGTTTACTGGCCCGACGCTCTAACCACTAGGCTACCTGCCACCCCTACATACAGGGGATGCCAGTACAGAGTTAACGTGCGGGGAGACAGGTTAGTCGAGGTAATTGAGGTAATATGTACATGTAGGTAGAGTTAAAGTGACTATGCATAGATAATAAACAGAGAGTAGGGGTGAAATCCTCTCATCACTCAGACTGGGGTGAAATCCTCTCATCACTCAGACTGGGGTGAAATCCTCTCATCACTCAGACTGGGGTGAAATCCTCTCATCACTCAGACTGGGGTGAAATCCTCTCATCACTCAGACTGGGGTGAAATCCTATCATCACTCAGACTGGGTGAAATCCTCTCATCACTCAGACTGGGGTGAAATCCTCTCATCACTCAGACTGGGGTGAAATCCTCTCATCACTCCAGACTGGGGTGAAATCCTCTCATCACTCAGACTGGGGGTGAAATCCTCTCATCACTCAGACTGGGGTGAAATCCTCTCATCACTCAGACTGGGGTGAAATCCCCTCTCATCACTCAGACTGGGGTGAAATCCTCTCATCAGCTCAGACTGGGGTGAGAAATCCTCTCATCGCTCAGACTGGGGGTGAAATCCTCTCATCACTCAGACTGGGGTGAAATCCTCTCATCACTCAGACTGGGGTGAAATCCTCTCATCGCTCAGACTGGGGTGAAATCCTCTCATCACTCAGACTGGGGTGAAATCCTCTCATCGCTCAGACTGGGGTGAAATCCTCTCATCACTCAGACTGGGGTGAAATCCTCTCATCACTCAGACTGGGGTGAAATCCTCTCATCCCACTCAGACTGGGGTGAAATCCTCTCATCACTCAGACTGGGGTGAAATCCTCTCATCACTCAGACTGGGGTGAAATCCTATCATCACTCAGACTGGGGTGAAATCCTCATCATCCCTCAGACTGGGGTGAAATCCTCTCATCACTCAGACTGGGGTGAAATCCTCTCTCATCACTCAGACTGGGGGTGAAATCCTCTCATCACTCAGACTGGGGTGAAATCCTATCATCACTCAGACTGGGGTGAAATCCTCTCATCACTCAGACTGGGGTGAAATCCTCTCATCACTCAGACTGGGGTGAAATCCTCTCATCACTCAGACTGGGGTGAAATCCTCTCATCACTCAGACTGGGGTGAAATCCTCTCATCACTCAGACTGGGGTGAAATCCTCATCACTCAGACTGGGGTGAAATCCTCTCATCACTCAGACTGGGGTGAAATCCTCTCATCACTCAGACTGGGGTGAAATCCTCTCATCACTCAGACTGGGGTGAAATCCTATCATCACTCAGACTGGGGTGAAATCCTATCATCACTCAGACTGGGGTGAAATCCTCTCATCACTCAGACTGGGGTGAAATCCTCTCATCACTCAGACTGGGGTGAAATCCTCTCATCACTCAGACTGGGGTGAAATCCTCTCATCACTCAGACTGGGGTGAAATCCTCTCATCACTCAGACTGGGGGTGAAATCCTCTCATCACTCAGACTGGGGTGAAATCCTCTCATCACTCAGACTGGGGGTGAAATCACTCTCATCACTCAGACTGGGGTGAAATCCTCTCATCACTCAGACTGGGGTGAAATCCTCTCATCACTCAGACTGAGGTGAAATCCTCTCATCACTCAGACTGAGGTGAAATCCTCTCATCACTCAGACTGGGGTGAAATCCTCTCATCACTCAGACTGGGGTGAAATCCTCTCATCACTCAGACTGGGGTAGAAATCACTCTCATCACTCAGACTGGGGTGAAATCCTCTCATCACTCAGACTGGGGTGAAATCCTCTCATCACTCAGACTGAGGTGAAATCCTCTCATCACTCCAGACTGGGTGAGAAATCCTATCATCACTCAGACTGGGGTGAAATCTCTCATCACTCAGACTGGGGTGAAATCCTCTCATCACTCAGACTGGGGTGAAATCCTCTCATCACTCAGACTGAGGTGAAATCCTCTCATCACTCAGACTGGGGGTGAAATCCTCTCATCCCACTCAGACTGGGGTGAAATCCTCTCATCACTCAGACTGGGGTGAAATCCTCTCATCACTCAGACTGGGGTGAAATCCTCTCATCACTCAGACTGGGGTGAAATCCTCTCATCACTCAGACTGGGGTGAAATCCTCTCATCGCTCAGACTGGGGTGAAATCCTCTCATCGCTCAGACTGAGGTGAAATCCTCTCTCATCGCTCCAGACTGGGGTGAAATCCTCTCATCACTCAGACTGGGGTGAAATCCTCATCACTCAGACTGGGGTGAAATCCTCTCATCACTCAGACTGAGGTGAAATCCTCTCATCACTCAGACTGAGGTGAAATCCTCTCATCACTCAGACTGGGGTGAAATCCTCTCATCACTCAGACTGGGGTGAAATCCTCTCATCACTCAGACTGGGGTGAAATCCTCTCATCACTCAGACTGGGGGTGAAATCCTCTCATCACTCAGACTGGGTGAAATCCTCTCATCCTCAGACTGGGGTGAAATCCTCTCATCACTCAGACTGGGGTGAAATCCTATCATCACTCAGACTGGGGTGAAATCCTATCATCACTCAGACTGGGGTGAAATCCTATCATCGCTCAGACTGGGGTGAAATCCTCTCATCGCTCAGACTGGGGTGAAATCCTCTCATCACTCCAGACTGGGGTGAAATCCTCTCATCACTCAGACTGAGGGTGAAATCCTCTCATCCCACTCAGACTGGGGTGAAATCCTCTCATCACTCAGACTGGGGTGAAATCCTCTCATCACTCAGACTGGGGTGAAATCCTCTCATCACTCAGACTGGGGTGAAATCCTCTCATCGCTCAGACTGGGGTGAAATCCTCTCATCACTCAGACTGGGGTGAAATCCTCTCATCACTCAGACTGGGGTGAGAAATCCTCTCATCACTCAGACTGGGGTGAAATCCTCTCATCGCTCCAGACTGGGGTGAAATCCTCTCATCACTCAGACTGGGGTGAAATCCTCTCATCACTCAGACTGGGGTGAAATCCTCTCATCACTCAGACTGGGGTGAAATCCTCTCATCACTCAGACTGGGGTGAAATCCTCTCATCACTCAGACTGGGGTGAAATCCTCTCATCGCTCCAGACTGGGGTGAAATCCTCTCATCACTCAGACTGGGGTGAAATCCTATCATCACTCAGACTGGGGTGAAATCCTATCATCCACTCAGACTGGGGTGAAATCCTATCATCACTCAGACTGGGGTGAAATCCCTCTCATCACTCAGACTGGGGTGAAATCCTCTCATCACTCAGACTGGGGTGAAATCCTCTCATCCTCAGACTGGGGTGAGAAATCCTATCATCACTCAGACTGGGGTGAAATCCTCTCATCACTCAGACTGGGGTGAAATCCTCTCATCACTCAGACTGGGGTGAAATCCTATCATCATCGCTCAGACTGAGGTGAAATCCTCTCATCACTCAGACTGGGGGTGAAATCCTATCATCACTCAGACTGGGGTGAAATCCTATCATCACTCAGACTGGGGTGAAATCTATCATCACTCAGACTGGGGTGAAATCCTCTCATCACTCAGACTGGGGTGAAATCCTCTCATCACTCAGACTGGGGTGAAATCCTCTCATCACTCAGACTGGGGTGAGAAATCCTCTCATCACTCAGACTGGGGTGAAATCCTATCATCACTCAGACTGGGGTGAAATCCTATCATCACTCAGACAGGGTGAAATCCTCTCATCACTCAGACTGGGGTGAAATCTCTCATCACTCAGACTGGGGTGAAATCCTCTCATCACTCAGACTGGGGTGAAATCCTCTCATCACTCAGACTGGGGTGAAATCCTCTCATCACTCAGACTGGGGTGAGAAATCTCTCATCACTCAGACTGGGGTGAAATCCTCTCATCACTCAGACTGGTGAAATCCTCTCATCACTCAGACTGGGGTGAAATCTCTCATCACTCAGACTGGGGTGAAATCCTATCATCACTCAGACTGGGGTGAAATCCTCTCATCACTCAGACTGGGGTGAAATCCTATCATCACTCAGACTGGGGTGAAATCCTCTCATCACTCCAGACTGGGGTGAAATCCTCTCATCACTCCAGACTGGGGTGAAATCCTCTCATCACTCAGACTGGGGTGAAATCCTATCATCCCACTCAGACTGAGGTGAAATCCTATCATCACTCAGACTGGGGTGAAATCCTCTCATCACTCAGACTGGGGTGAAATCTCTCATCACTCAGACTGGGGTGAAATCCTCTCATCGCTCAGACTGGGGTGAAATCCTCTCATCACTCAGACTGGGGTGAAATCCTCTCATCACTCAGACTGGGGTGAAATCCTCTCATCCTCAGACTGGGTGAAATCACTCTCATCACTCAGACTGGGGTGAAATCCTCTCATCACTCAGACTGGGGTGAAATCCTATCATCACTCAGACTGGGGTGAAATCCTATCATCACTCAGACTGGGGGTGAAATCCTATCATCACTCAGACTGGGGTGAAATCCTCTCATCCCACTCAGACTGGGGTGAAATCCTCTCATCACTCAGACTGGGGTGAAATCCTCTCATCACTCAGACTGGGGTGAAATCCTATCATCACTCAGACTGGGGTGAAATCTATCATCACTCAGGACTGGGGTGAAATCCTCTCATCCTCAGACTGGGGGTGAAATCCTCTCATCACTCAGACTGGGGTGAAATCCTATCATCACTCAGACTGGGGTGAAATCCTCTCATCCACTCCAGACTGGGGTGAAATCCTCTCATCACTCAGACTGGGGTGAAATCCTCTCATCACTCAGACTGGGGTGAAATCCTATCATCACTCAGACTGAAGGGGTAGAAATCCTCTCATCACTCAGACTGGGGTGAGAAATCTATCATCACTCAGACTGGGGTGAAATCCTATCATCACTCAGACTGGGGTGAGAAATCCTATCATCACTCAGACTGGGGTGAAATCCTCATCACTCAGACTGGGGTGAAATCCTCTCATCACTCAGACTGGGGTGAAATCCTCTCATCACTCAGACTGGGGTGAAATCCTCTCATCACTCAGACTGAGGTGAAATCCTCTCATCACTCAGACTGGGGTGAAATCCTCTCATCACTCAGACTGGGGTGAAATCACTCTCATCCTCAGACTGGGGTGAAATCCTCTCATCACTCAGACTGGGGTGAAATCCTCTCATCACTCAGACTGAGGTGAAATCCTCTCACTCGCTCAGACTGGGGTGAAATCCTCTCATCACTCAGACTGAGGGTGAAATCCTCTCATCACTCAGACTGGGGTGAAATCCTCTCATCACTCAGACTGGGGTGAAATCCTCTCATCACTCAGACTGGGGTGAAATCCTATCATCACTCAGACTGGGGTGAAATCCTCTCATCACTCAGACTGGGGTGAAATCCTCTCATCACTCAGACTGGGGTGAAATCCTCTCATCACTCAGACTGGGGTGAAATCCTCTCATCACTCAGACTGGGGTGAAATCCTCTCTCATCACTCAGACTGGGGTGAAATCCTCTCATCACTCAGACTGGGGTGAAATCCTATCATCACTCAGACTGGGGTGAAATCCTCTCATCACTCAGACTGGGGTGAAATCCTCTCATCGCTCAGACTGGGGTGAAATCCTCTCATCACTCAGACTGGGGTGAAATCCTATCATCACTCAGACTGGGGTGAAATCCTCTCATCACTCAGACTGGGGTGAAATCCTATCATCACTCAGACTGGGGTGAAATCCTCTCATCACTCAGACTGGGGTGAAATCCTCTCATCACTCAGACTGGGGTGAAATCCTCTCATCACTCAGACTGGGGTGAAATCCTCTCATCACTCAGACTGGGGTGAAATCCTCTCATCACTCAGACTGGGGTGAAATCCTCTCATCACTCAGACTGGGGTGAAATCCTCTCATCACTCAGACTGGGGTGAAATCCTCTCATCACTCAGACTGGGGTGAAATCCTCTCATCACTCAGACTGGGGTGAAATCCTCTCATCACTCAGACTGGGGTGAAATCCTCTCATCACTCAGACTGGGGTGAAATCCTCTCATCACTCAGACTGGGGGTGAAATCCTATCATCACTCAGACTGGGGTGAAATCCTCTCATCACTCAGACTGGGGTGAAATCCTCTCATCACTCAGACTGGGGTGAAATCCTCTCATCGCTCAGACTGGGGTGAAATCCTCTCATCACTCAGACTGGGGTGAAATCCTCTCATCGCTCAGACTGGGGTGAAATCCTCTCATCACTCAGACTGGGGTGAAATCCTCTCATCACTCAGACTGGGGTGAAATCCTCTCATCACTCAGACTGGGGTGAAATCCTCTCATCACTCAGACTGGGGTGAAATCCTCTCATCACTCAGACTGGGGTGAAATCCTCT
This sequence comes from Brachymystax lenok tsinlingensis, assembly GCA_030435695.1. Taxonomy (NCBI): domain Eukaryota; kingdom Metazoa; phylum Chordata; class Actinopteri; order Salmoniformes; family Salmonidae; genus Brachymystax; species Brachymystax lenok. Next base: position 5,358,423 of record CM059787.1, on the reverse strand, counting down.
CATCACTCAGACTGGGGTGAAATCCTCTCATCACTCAGACTGGGGTGAAATCCTCTCATCACTCAGACTGGGGTGAAATCCTCTCATCACTCAGACTGGGGTGAAATCCTCTCATCACTCAGACTGGGGTGAAATCCTCTCATCACTCAGACTGGGGTGAAATCCTCTCATCGCTCAGACTGGGGTGAAATCCTATCATCACTCAGACTGGGGTGAAATCCTCTCATCACTCAGACTGGGGTGAAATCCTCTCATCACTCAGACTGGGGTGAAATCCTCTCATCGCTCAGACTGGGGTGAAATCCTCTCATCACTCAGACTTTTAAGCACAAATGAATCTCTAAAGGGGAAAAATGAATGAAGATGTTCTAGACTACTGTGTTATTTTAGCATGCTATTCACGTGTTCCACCCTTCACTGAGACCCGTCACATGTAACACATAAGACAGGAGGGTAAAATGCACTGGGCACACGCACCTCTGGCCTGGGAATTGCTGAGAGGAAGTGGCAGGGAGGCAGACAGGCGAGCCTAGAAATAAATAAGTCCTTTGTGTTGGGGCTAAGTAAACATTACACAGTATTACTCAGGTCAATAGTGTAGTGTGATAAGCCGCTTCCTATCAATAGGCCAGACAGGTTGGATAGACTGGTGGGATAGACTGTCCGGTACCGCATGGAAAGCGATACCGGAGCGCCAAGTCTAGGATCAAAAGGCTTCTCAACAGTTTTTACCACGAAGCCATAAGACTCCTGAACAGGTAATCAAATGGGTACCTGGACTATTTGCATTGTCCCGCCCCCAACCCCTCTTTACGCTGCTGCTACTCTCTGTTCATCATATATGCATAGTCACTTTAACTATACATTCATGTACATATACTACCTCAATCAGCCCGACCGGTGCCTGTATAAAGCCTCTCTACTGTATATAGCCCCTCTACTGTATATAGCCTCGCTACTGAATATAACCTCTCTACTGTATATAGCCTCTCTACTGTATATAGCCTCTCTACTGTTATAGCCTCTCTACTGTATATAGCCTCTCTACTGTATATAGCCTCTCTACTGTATATAGCCCCTCTACTGTATATAGCCCCTCTACTGTATATAGCCTCGCTACTGAATATAACCTCTCTACTGTATATAGCCTCTCTACTGTATATAGCCTCTCTACTGTATATAGCCTCACTACTGTATATAACCCCTCTACTGTATATAGCCTCGCTACTGTATATAACCTCTCTACTGTATATAGCCTCTCTACTGTATATAGCCTCTCTACTGTTATAGCCTAGCTACTGTATATAGCCTCTCTACTGTATATAGCCTCTCTACTGTATATAGCCTCGCTACTGTATATAGCCCCTCTACTGTATATAGCCTCTCTACTGTATATAGCCTCTCTACTGTATATAGCCTCGCTACTGTATATAGCCTCTCTACTGTATATAGCCTCTCTACTGTTATAGCCTAGCTACTGTATATAGCCTAGCTACTGTATATAGCCTCTCTACTGTATATAGCCTCTCTACTGTTATAGCCTCTCTACTGTATATAGCCTAGCTACTGTATATAGCCTCTCTACTGTATATAGCCTCTCTACTGTTATAGCCTAGCTACTGTATATAGCCTAGCTACTGTATATAGCCTCTCTACTGTATATAGCCTCTCTACTGTATATAGCCTCTCTACTGAATATAGCCTCTCTACTGTATATAGCCTCGATACTGTATATAGCCCCTCTACTGTATATAGCCTCGCTACTGTATATAGCCTCTCTACTGTATATAGCCTCGCTACTGTATATAGCCTCTCTACTGTATATAGCCTCTCTACTGTTATAGCCTAGCTACTGTATATAGCCTAGCTACTGTATATAGCCTCTCTACTGTATATAGCCTCTCTACTGTTATAGCCTCTCTACTGTATATAGCCTAGCTACTGTATATAGCCTCTACTGTATATAGCCCCTCTACTGTATATAGCCCCTCTACTGTATATAGCCTCGCTACTGTATATAGCCTCTCTACTGTATATAGCCTCTCTACTGTTATAGCCTCTCTACTGTATATAGCCTAGCTACTGTATATAGCCTCTCTACTGTATATAGCCTCTCTACTGTTATAGCCTAGCTACTGTATATAGCCTAGCTACTGTATATAGCCTCTCTACTGTATATAGCCTCTCTACTGTATATAGCCTCTCTACTGAATATAGCCTCTCTACTGTATATAGCCTCTCTACTGTATATAGCCTCTCTACTGTTATAGCCTAGCTACTGTATATAGCCTAGCTACTGTATATAGCCTCTCTACTGTATATAGCCTCTCTACTGTATATAGCCTCTCTACTGTTATAGCCTAGCTACTGTATATAGCCTCGCTACTGTTATAGCCTCTCTACTCTATATAGCATCGCTACTGTATATAGTCTCACTACTGTATATAGCCTCGCTACTGTTATAGCCTAGCTACTGTATATAGCCTCGCTACTGTTATAGCCTCGCTACTGTATATAGCATCGCTACTGTATATAGTCTCACTACTGTATATAGCCTCGCTACTGTTATAGCCTAGCTACTGTATATAGCATCGCTACTGTATATAGTCTCACTACTGTATATAGCCTCGCTACTGTTATAGCCTAGCTACTGTATATAGCCTCGCTACTGTTATAGCCTCGCTACTGTATATAGCATCACTACTGTATATAGCCTCGCTACTGTATATAGCCTCGCTACTGTTATAGCCTCGCTACTGTATATAGCCTCGCTACTGTATATAACCTCTCTACTGTATATAGCCTCGCTACTGTTATAGCCTAGCTACTGTATATAGCCTCGCTACTGTTATAGCCTAGCTACTGTATATAGCCTCTCTACTGTAAATAGCCTATAGCCTGAACAGAAACCCAGCCTAAAACCCCACACAGCAAGCAATGCAGGTGTAGAAGCACCTGCGTAGGATAGACTGGTTGGATAGACTAGTAGGATGGAGTGGTTGGACAGACTGGTAGGATAGACTGGTATGATAGTCTGGTAGGATAGACTGGTAGGATAGACTGGTAGGATAGACTGGTTGGACAGACTGGTTGAAAAGACTGGTTGGATAGACTGGTAGGATAGACTGGTAGGACAGACTGGTTGGACAGACTGGTTGGACAGACTGGTTGGATAGACTGGTAGGATAGACTGGTGGACAGACTGGTTGGATAGACTGGTAGGACAGACTGGTTGGATAGGCAGGTAGGACAGACTGGTTGGATAGACTGGTTGGACAGACTGGTTGGATAGACTGGTTGGACAGACTGGTTGGACTGACTGGTTGGATAGACTGGTAGGACAGACTGGTTGGATAGACTGGTAGGACAGACTGGTTGGACAGACTGGTTGGACAGACTGGTAGGATAGACTGGTAGGACAGACTGGTAGGACAGACTGGTTTGACAGGCTGGTTGGATAGACTGGTAGGATAGACTGGTTGGACAGACTGGTTGGACAGACTGGTAGGATAGACAGGTAGGACAGACTGTTTGGACAGACTGGTTGGATAGACAGGTTGCACAGACTGCTTGGATAGACAGGTAGGACAGACTGGTAGGACAGACTGGTTGGACAGACTGGTAGGATAGACTGGTTGGATAGACTGGTTGGATAGACTGGTTGGATAGACAGGTAGGACAGACTGGTTGGACAGATTAGTAGGATAGACTGGTTGGACAGACTGGTAGGATAGACTGGTAGGACAGACTGGTTGGATAGACTGGTTGGCAGGAAACACTAGTAGACATACTGTACTGGGGGAGAAAGAGAGAGAGAGAGAGAGAGAGAGAGAGAGAGAGAGAGAGAGAGAGAGAGAGAGAGAGAGAGCGAGAGAGAGAGAGACTGTATATATACATAATATGACATTTGTAATGTCTTTATCTTTTGGAACTTCTGTGAGTGTAATGTTTACTGTTCATTTTATTGTTTATTTCACTTTTGTATATTATCTACTTCACTTGCTTTGGCAATGTTAACATATGTTTCCCATGGCAAAAAAGCCCCTTGAATTGATTTGAGAGAGAGAGAGAGAGAGAGAGAGAGAGAGAGAACACACCTCGTACTAACCAACAAACCCACAATGGGTTTCCTTTTCCTGGGGAAATACAACATTTTCAATTTTACACCATTGTTGATATCATTCTGAAATACCAACATCTCTCCTTTCCTCTTCAGATGTCAGAGTTGACGTGACAAACAAACCCAGTCAGAAACATCAGTGCCAAAACAACCAGACATATTAACTAGGGGTGGAAGAGGTCATACCGTGGCCTCACATCTTCATTTTCTATCTATTATGCTAACTCAGATAAGTCATGTTGGAGACACTTCCTGTTGCCCAGAGTAGGAGAAGTTCCATTGTGACTTCAGTGTGTTTGAGATAAAGAGAAGTACAACACAACTGCTCATCTTCGCTGTCATTGGCTAACAGACAGCTGGGTGAGCTGGATTGTACGGGAATCAACAACATCAGCAGATATTTTTTTTAAACAACAGACTAATATGCTACGCACACACTTGCGCACAACTAGCTGTCGACATCGGCGTCGACTAACGGGGATCCTAATCAATCAAACCCTCTCCATCCCTCCCTCCCTCCCTCTCCCTCCCTCCCTTCCTCTCCCTCCCTCCCTCCCAGGAGTTTTAGAAAACCACCCGTGTTGTCTGGCATGGGATTATGGTTGGGAACGCCAGGAAAACTGTTGGCTGTAATTAGCTGGAAGTCTAACAGAGGCATGGGATTATGGTTGGGAACGCCAGGAGAACTGTTGGCTGTAATTATCTGGAAGTCTAACAGAGGCATGGGATTATGGTTGGGAACGCCAGGAGAACTGTTGGCTGTAATTAGCTGGAAGTCTAACAGAGGCATGGGATTATGGTTGGGATCTCCAGGAGAACTGTTGGCTGTAATTAGCTGGAAGTCTAACAGAGGCATGGGATTATGGTTGGGATCTCCAGGAGAACTGTTGGCTGTAATTAGCTGGAAGTCTAACAGAGGCATGGGATTATGGTTGGGAACGCCAGGAGAACTGTTGGCTGTAATTATCTGGAAGTCTAACAGAGGCATGGGATTATGGTTGGGATCTCCAGGAGAACTGTTGGCTGTAATTAGCTGGAAGTCTAACAGAGGCATGGGATTATGGTTGGGATCTCCAGGAGAACTGTTGGCTGTAATTAGCTGGAAGTCTAACAGAGGCATGGGATTATGGTTGGGATCTCCAGGAGAACTGTTGGCTGTAATTAGCTGGAAGTCTAACAGAGGCATGGGATTATGGTTGGGATCTCCATGAGAACTGTTGGCTGTAATTAGCTGGAAGTCTAACAGAGGCATGGGATTATGGTTGGGATCTCCAGGAGAACTGTTGGCTGTAATTAGCTGGAAGTCTAACAGAGGCATGGGATTATGGTTGGGATCTCCAGGAGAACTGTTGGCTGTAATTAGCTGGAAGTCTAACAGAGGCATGGGATTATGGTTGGGATCTCCAGGAGAACTGTTGGCTGTAATTAGCTGGAAGTCTAACAGAGGCATGGGATTATGGTTGGGAATACCAGGAGAACTGTTGGCTGTAATTAGCTGGAAATCTAACAGAGGCATGGGATTATGGTTGGGAATACCAGGAGAACTGTTGGCTGTAATTAGCTGGAAATCTAACAGAGGCATGGGATTATGGTTGGGATCTCCAGGAGAACTGTTGGCTGTAATTAGCTGGAAGTCTAACAGAGGCATGGGATTATGGTTGGGAATGCCAGGAGAACTCTTGGCTTCCCTTTCCTCTCTCCTCTCTCCTCCCTTCCTTCTCTTCTCTCCTCTCCTCTCCTCCTTTATATGCCAGATTCCTCCTCAGCACAGACCAACCTCCCTGTCCAAATAACAGGTAAATGAACCTGCAACAACAATGTGAAATTCAACTATTTATCTAAAACCCAGTTGTGCTGGAAGCCATTCAGAGTTGCTTGGGCTGCAGCGGCCGGGCGGTAACTTCACAGCTTTGAAGTCTATAACACAGTACATTCTATAAAAAGAAACGAAAAGAAAAACATGCCATTTTCTGCCCCTTTCTTTCTTCCTCCCTCTCTCCTCTCCTCTCCTCTCCTCCTTCTCTCCACTCTTCTCTTCCCCCTATCCTCTCCTCCCTCTCTGCTCTCCTCCCTCTCCTCCCTCTCTCCGCTCTTCTCTTCCCCCTCTCCTCCCATTCCTCTCTCCTCTCCTCCCTCTCTTCTCTCCTCTCTTCCCCCTATCCTCTCCTCCCTCTCTCCTCTCCTCTCCTCTCTTCCCTCTCTCCTCTCTTCCCCCTCTCCTCTCCCCCTCTCTCCTCTCCTCTCTTCCCCCTCTCCTCCCCTCCTTCAGCAGAAAGGCAAAAACAACCTGAGAAAATAGGTGGAGTAAACGATGCATGGTCTGTGTCCCAAAGGGCACCCTATTCCCTACATAGTGCATTACATTTGACCAGGGCCTATTGGGGAATAGGGAATAGGGGTGCCATTTGGGACGGAGATATCTCACGGTAGCTTGACTGTCTTACTTTCATCCCTTTGTATAACAGCCTTAAAGTGTCCTACAATTATAGCGGGTGGGGGGGGCAAGACAGTCAAGCTACCGTGAGATAGCAGCGTGATTCTGAAGTCTCACCCTAACACTGCTGTCTCCGTGACCATAGCAACCCGCCGAGGGGAGGTGAAGGAAAGGACATGACTACAGTAGCACAGAGTAAATCTCTTCACTGACTGGCTGACTACATCTTAAGGAATGCAGGTGAACTCTCTCTCTCTCTCTCTCTCTCTCTCTCTCTCTCTCTCTCTCTCTCTCTTTCCCTCGTTCTCTCTCTCTCACGCTGTCTCCCACTCTCTTTCTCTCTCTCCATCTCTCTTTTCTTTCTCTTTCTGTCTCTGTCTGGCTCCCTCCCCCTCCCTCTCTTCTATAAACCCTTATAAATCCCCATTTCTTCCCAATGAGAACACATTCCAGGTCTGCCTAGCCCACTTCTCTTTATGAACCACATGAAGATATGTCATCACCTCGGAGTGCTGCTAGCTAGTGACCTGTGGTAAAATCAGGCTGGTCACTAGAAACAGACTTTTGATTTTGGGACGTTTGAAAAGGTCCTGAGAACGTCGATATATATACGCGGCCCTTGTAGCGTGGCCCTGTAACGTGGACCTTGTAACGTGGCCCTTGTAACGTGGCCCTTGTAACGTGGCCCTTGTAACGTGGCCCTGTAACGTGTCCCTGTATAGTGGCCCTGTCACCACTCAGAATTATCCCTGTCACCACTCAGAATTAACCCTGTCACCACTCAGAATTAACCCTGTCACCACTCAGAATTATCCCTGTCACCACTCAGAATTATCCCTGTCACCACTCAGAATTAACCCTGTCACCACTCAGAATTAACCCTGTCACCACTCAGAATTAACCCTGTCACCACTCAGAATTAACCCTGTCACCACTCAGAATTATCCCTGTCACCACTCAGAATTAACCCTGTCACCACTCAGAATTAACCCTGTCACCACTCAGAATTAACCCTGTCACCACTCAGAATTATCCCTGTCACCACTCAGAATTAACCCTGTCACCACTCAGAATTATCCCTGTCACCACTCAGAATTAACCCTGTAACCACTCAGAATTAACCCTGTCACCACTCAGAATTAACCCTGTCACCACTCAGAATTAACCCTGTCACCACTCAGAATTAACCCTGTCACCACTCAGAATTATCCCTGTCACCACTCAGAATTAACCCTGTCACCACTCAGAATTAACCCTGCCACCACTCAGAATTAACCCTGTCACCACTCAGAATTAACCCTGTCACCACTCAGAATTAACCCTGCCACCACTCAGAATTAACCCTGTCACCACTCAGAATTAACCCTGTAGCCACACGTAATTAACCCTGTAGCCACGCGGAATTAACCCTGTAGCCACGCGGAATAAACCATGTAACCACGCGGAATTAACCCTGTAACCACGGAGAATTAACCCTGTAACCACGGAGAATTAACCCTGTAACTACATGGAATTAATGCGTCGAAAATAGACGTTCATCCATAATACGTCGAATTACGAAGGGACACTATGAGATCTTATTGGCTGCAATCTCAAATCGCACCCCTAGAACCTGACTCTTAACACAGGGGCCCCTCAAGGGTGTGTTCTCAGCCCTCTGCTGTGCTCCCTCCCTCCCTGGCTTTGCACCACACCAACTCCGTCATCTAGTCTGCTGACGACACCACGGTTGTAGGCCTGATAACCAACAACAACGAGTCGGCCTATAGGGAGGAGGTAAGTGAACTGGCATTGTGGTGCCAGGACAGAAACCTCTCCCTCAATGTTTATAAAGATGTTGATTGTTGAAAAGAACATGGAAAGAAACATGCCCCGTTCCACATTAAACGGGACTGCCGTAGAGAAAGTCACACGTTTTAAATTCCTTGGTGTTCACATCACAAAGGACAAAGGACCAACAACCCCCACCACTCTTGTCAAGAGGGCGCAACAGCGTCTCTACTTCCTAAGGCAGCTGAAGAATTTCGTCACGAAGCCCCGAGTCCTTTCCAAATACTACCACTGCACCATTGAGAGCGTCCTGACCTGTTGCATCAAGGTCTGGTACAGGAATTGCTCCGTCCACGACCGCAAGGCCTTCCAGCGGGTGGTGAAGATGGCCCAGTACATCACCAGGACTGTTCTCCCACCCATCCAAGACGTCTAATCTAAACTATGCCTGAGGAAGGCCCGCAGCATCATCAAGGACCACACACACCCCAGTCACAAGCTGTTCTCTCCCTTACCGTCGGACAGACTGTATTGTAGCATGAGGTCTGATAGAAACTGTCAGCCATCAGACTGCTGAACACTTGAACTGGACTGACCTCCTGCTCTGAATCTCCACACCTTAGCACATATGCACTCACTCATGCACACTCACACACACACACACACACACACACACACACATACATTCTTGCTATACACACACATCACAACTGCTGCTGTTATTACACTGCTCAGTTTATCCACAGGAAGAACAGCAACACAGCAGTGAGAGACAGAGAGGAAACAGACAGACAGACAGACAGAGCTATTCCTACCTCTAAGAAGCAGGTCCCGACTGCCGTATTCTCCTTGATCGTAACGTTGTAGAAGTTACTAGAGAACACCGGCTCGTTATCGTTTACATCCTGCAGCACCACGGCAACCCTCGCCGTCGACGACATAGGAGGCCGCCCGTTGTCCGTGGCAACCACCGTCACGCTAGGCGCTGGCTCCGACTCATAATCCAGTGCCATCGCCGTGGTGATGATCCCCGTCACTGGGTCAATGGAGAACCAATCGGAGTGGCTCTTTTTGTCTTTGAGGAGGCTGTATCGGATGTCCCCATTGTGCCCCTGGTCCTTGTCTCGGGCCGTCACCTGGAGCACAAAGGATCCTGGGTAGACGACCTCTGGGATGGTCTGTTTGTAAGCCTGCTGGTCGAAGAGTGGTGGATTATCATTCACATCAGTGACCTGGATAGTAAAGGAGGACTCGGCCCTGAGAGGAGGGGTGCCTGCGTCTGTTGCCATCACTCTCAGCTCGTACGTGTCCCTCTCCTCGCGGTCCAACACCTGGTCCACACAGATCAGATAGATAATACTGTCCTTAGTGGTCAGGGCGAACTTCCCATCCCCTCCCTCTAGCGAAACATTAACGTTAGCGTATTCTCCGTAGTCTGGGTCGGTGACGGAGATGCGCGCCACGTACTGGCCGGGCTGGGCGCCCTCAGAGATGCGCGGCGAGCCGTCTTCGCTGAGGAAGATGATGGTCATGGTGGGTTGGTTGTCGTTGTAGTCTCGGACGTGGATGGTGACGAAAGCATTGGTCACCTGGATGGCAAAACAACAGTAGCTAGTCATTAAAATGGAGAAGAGGCGGGGAAGAGAAATGAACCTCCTTCCTCCAAAAGTGTCCAGAGCAAGGAGAGAGAGACTCAATGGACTCTTCAAACTGTCCACAGAAATGGTCCACAATTAGGAAAACAATAACTGGCATTAAAGTGTCATTTGATGGCATTGTGCCATTAAAGAGGAAACCTTTATTTGATGGCATTGTGCCATTACAGAAGAAACCTTTATTTGATGGCATTGTGCCATTACAGAATAAACCATAACAGGCATGTATTTACTAATTGTATATTGATGAATAATTCAACTTTTGGATTTTGAATTTGGCGCCTTGCATTTCACCGGGTCGAGAGCGCCCCACCACTCCGTAAGTAGTTTTAACTACTTAGAGAGCAGTGGGGGGAGCAGTTGAATTTAGCGCCCCACTCCCGACACTATCCGGTGAAGGAGTAGTGGCGCTTCAAAATCCAAAAGTTGAATTATTATTAAACATTCATAAATATACAATTGTTGCATAGTCATCAAAAGCTCTGATTCTTGGCAATATCACAGCGTTGTCAGATTTCAAAAAGGCTTTACGGCGAAAGCACAACATTTGATTGTTTGAAGGTAGCACCTCTAATATTTATGCATTAGCATATATCCATAACCCAACACGGGTCTCACAAAACGCATAAAATCGCTAATATAAAATCGCTTACCTTTGATGAACTTCTGCTCAGGGCTTCCCAAGTGTCCAACGAAGACAATCCATGCTTCTTTGGTTAGAAAAAGTCATTTATTATATCCATAAATCTCCGTTTGGTTGGCGCGTTATGATCATAAAATCCACTGTTGAGTCGCCCATTGAACCGTGAAGAGAACACGTTCAAATTATACCTATACACTTTCTACAAACAAATCAAACATCATTTTTAATGTATCCTTAGGTATCCTTTTGGGTATATTTGCTGTAATATTTCAACCGGACGATAACGTGAACGATAGGAAAGAAAAATAAAGTGGTTGTTGACTGTTGACTGTTGACATCTAGTGGAAGCCATAAGTACTGCAGTCTCAGTCCTAGGTAAAATACAAATGAATAGGCACAACGGAGAAGAAGGTCATCTACAAAAAAAACTGCAAATCCGGATGGATTTTCCTCGGGTGTTCGCCTGCTATATCAGTTCTGTTATACTCACATACATTATTTTAACACTCTTAGAAACTTCAGAGTGTTTCCTATGAAATAGTACTAGTTATGTGCATATCCTATTTTCTGGGCCTGAGTGGCATGCATTTTACTTTTGGCACGCCAGACTCTACAAAACCGTCACCTTGGGAGCCGCTCCCTAAGATGTTAAAGTCCCCGGCCACTAGGAGCGCCGCCTCTGGATGAGCATTTTTCTGTTTGCTTATGGCCTTATACAGCTCATTGAGTGCGGTCTTAGTGCCAGCCTCGGTCTGTGGTGATAGATAGACAGCTACGAAAAATACAGATGAAAACTCTCTAGGTAAATAGTGTGGTCTACAGCTTATCATGAGATACTCTACCTCAGGCGAGCAAAACCTCGCTGTTGTTTACAAATATACATAGACCACCACCCCTTGTCTTACCAGAGGCTGCAGTTCTATCCTGCCGATAAATCATATGACCCGCTAGCTGTATGTTATACATGTCGTCGTTCAGCCACGACTCGGTGAAACAGAAGATATTCCAGTTTTTATTGTCCCGTTGGTAGTTTAATCTTGCTCGTAGGTCATCGATTTTATTTTCCAATGATTGCACGTTGGCCAGTAGAACAGATGGCAGTGGGGGTTTACTCGCTCACCTACGAATTCTCAGAAGGCAGCCCGACCTCTGCCCCCTTTTTCTCCGTCTTCTCTCCACATAGTATATCCTTCACGTTGGACTCGTCGGACTCGTTAAAGGAAAAAAGCTTCTACCAGTTCATGGTGAGTAATCGCTGTTCTGATGTCCAGAAGTTATTTTCGGTCATAAGAGACGGTAGCAGCAACATTATGTACAAAATAAGTAAAAAATTTTTTTACAAACAACGCTAAAAAACGAACAAAATAACACAGTTGGTTAGGAGCACGTAAAACGTCACCCATCCTCTCCGGCGCCATTCTACTAATACTTTCAGAATGCACTGTATGTGTATGTGTATATATATATATACAGTATATTGTGTGTGGATGAAGACCTTTAATGAAAATAAAATCACCGTCATAACCATACAAAATACATATATTATTTTATTTTCATTAAAGGTCTTCATCCATAACCGTTGGTTTTATGGTAATTGTGCCATCCCTACCCACACACACACCCACACACACACCCACACACACACCTCAGGGTGGCTGGCGTTGTCTCTGGCCTGTACCACCAGCTCGTGGACTCTCTTCAACTCGTAGTCCAGTGGACGGTTCAGAGTGATGACCCCCGACCTCGTATCCATGACGAAGTAGCGGTCAGGGTCGCTCTGACGACGGTTGATCTCGTACAGAACCAGACCGTTGTCTCCCTCGTCAGGGTCGGACGCAAACACCTGCAGGACGGGAGAGATTGATTATTGATTGACTATCAGTATAGATTTTTAATAACTAATACACATAGTACTCTATACCAGTGGAGGGTCCTCAGAGGAGGAAGAGGGGGACCATCCTCCTCTTTGAATTTCATAAAATTAAAAAAGTGATCATTTTTAGATAAAACTATACTAAATATATTCACAAGTCAGAGATGCTACTGCTCTAAACAGCAGGTCAGTGAAACAGCAGGTCAGTGAAACAGCAGGTCAGTAGTAGAACAGCAGGTCAGTGAAACAGCAGGTCAGTAGAACAGCAGGTCAGTGAAACAGCAGGTCAGTGAAACAGCAGGTCAGTAAAACAGAAGGTCAGAGAAACAGCAGGTCAGTAGTAGAACAGCAGGTCAGTGAAACAGCAGGTCAGTGAAACAGCAGGTCAGTAGAACAGCAGGTCAGTGAAACAGCAGGTCAGTAGTAGAACAGCAGGTCAGTGAAACAGCAGGTCAGTGAAACAGCAGGTCAGTAGAACAGCAGGTCAGTGAAACAGCAGGTCAGTGAAACAGCAGGTCAGTGAAACAGCAGGTCAGTAAAACAGAAGGTCAGAGAAACAGCAGGTCAGTAGTAGAACAGCAGGTCAGTGAAACAGCAGGTCAGTGAAACAGCAGGTCAGTAGAACAGCAGGTCAGTGAAACAGCAGGTCAGTAGTAGAACAGCAGGTCAGTGAAACAGCAGGTCAGTGAAACAGCAGGTCAGTAGAACAGCAGGTCAGAGAAACAGCAGGTCAGTAGTAGAACAGCAGGTCAGTGAAACAGCAGGTCAGTGAAACAGCAGGTCAGTAGAACAGCAGGTCAGTAGAACAGCAGGTCAGTAGTAGAACAGCAGGTCAGTAGAACAGCAGGTCAGTGAAACAGCAGGTCAGTGAAACAGCAGGTCAGTAGAACAGCAGGTCAGAGAAACAGCAGGTCAGTAGTAGAACAGCAGGTCAGTGAAACAGCAGGTCAGTGAAACAGCAGGTCAGTAGAACAGCAGGTCAGTAGAACAGCAGGTCAGTGAAACAGCAGGTCAGTAGAACAGCAGGTCAGTGAAACAGCAGGTCAGTAGAACAGCAGGTCAGTAGAACAGCAGGTCAGTGAAACAGCAGGCCAGTGAAACAGCAGGTCAGTAGAACAGCAGGTCAGTGAAACAGCAGGTCAGTAGAACAGCAGGTCAGTGAAACAGCAGGTCAGTAGAACAGCAGGTCAGTAGAACAGCAGGTCAGTGAAACAGCAGGTCAGTAGAACAGCAGGTCAGTGAAACAGCAGGCCAGTGAAACAGCAGGTCAGTGAAACAGCAGGTCAGTAGAACAGCAGGTCAGTGAAACAGCAGGTCAGAGAAAAAGCAGGTCAGTAAAACAGCAGGTCAGTGAAACAGCAGGTCAGTGAAACAGCAGGTCAGAGAAAAAGCAGGTCGGTAAAACAGCAGGTCAGTAAAACAGCAGGTCAGTGAAACAGCAGGCCAGTGAAACAGCAGGTCAGTGAAACAGCAGGTCAGTAAAACAGCAGGTCAGTGAAACAGCAGGTCAGAGAAAAAGCAGGTCGGTAAAACAGCAGGTCGGTAAAACAGCAGGTCAGTGAAACAGCAGGCCAGTGAAACAGCAGGTCAGTGAAACAGCAGGTCGGTGAAACAGCAGGTCAGTGAAAAAGCAGGTCAGTAAAACAGCAGGTCAGAGAAAAAGCAGGTCGGTAAAGGTTTTTAACGTATGCCTTGTTTGTTGTTGTCTACAAAACGTTTTGCTCTATTGTCTTCCACCATTAATACCTGCAGTATGTTGCTTCCCTGAGGTAAACTCTCTGAGATGATGGCGTGGTATCTGCTCTGGTTGAAGACTGGAGCGTGGTCATTGATGTCGGTGACAAACACCTCCAGGGTCATCAGGCCGGTGCGTCTGGGACTCCCCCCGTCGAAGGCCTCCAGAACCAGGCTGTACGAAGACCTCTTCTCCCTGTCCAGAACACCGTTCACCACCAGGTCCAGGTACAACACCTAAAGAGGGAGAAGACATGAGATGACACAATAACAATTGAGGGAAAACACATAGAATGAATAGAACAGGCTTGGAAACTCTAACCCTTGCAATTTGACTGGTAAAATCATGGGCACACTCACAATGGCTGCCTGGTATAGTAATGCAATCCTTTCCATGGTAATGTAAAATGTTCATTCAAAATGATGTTAACTGATGTGGCTCATGCAATGGAATGTATTGTTTTTTTTTTGTGTCAGTTGAGTTGATTCAACCAATCACAGCACATATTGATGGGTACGCTTCCTGTTTTTACTCCATCCCCGATCATGTCAGTCTATTTCTATGATGAAAACTGTTTTGAGGGAAATGCTACTGTATTGTTTTTTCGTGTATACTGTACCACTGGCCTCACAAAATAGATTTCCATGAAAGTGGACAATAGAGTATCATATCCTATTGTAAAACACCAGTTTAAAAAAGCAGTGTTAGCTCTCTATCACGTGTTCCTGGGTGATTTGCTATGCTACTCGACGCTATTTATTTATTTAACCAGGCAAGTCAGTTTAGAGTAAATTCTTATTTACAGTGACGGCCTACCACGGCCAAACCCTAACACTGGTCCAATTGTGCGCCGCCCTATGGGACTCCCAATCACGGCCGGTTGTGATACAACCTGGAATCAAACCAGGGTCTGTAGTTACGCCTCTAGCACTGAGATGCAGTGCCTTAGACCGCTGCGCCACTCGGGAGTTATGCTACTCTACGCAATGCTACTCTATGCTATTCTACTCTACGCTATGCTATGCTACTCTACGCTATGCTACTCTACGCTATGCTACTCTAAGCTATGCTACTCTACGCTATGCTCCTTTATGCTATGCTACTCTACGCTATGCTATGCTACGCTATGCTACTCTACGCTATGCTCCTTTATGCTATGCTATGCTACTCTACGCTACGCTATGCTATGCTACTCTACGCTATGCTATATTGTACCATACCTTGTTAGCAGCTCTCTTGGTCTCCAACCTGAAGGCTTGGCCCACATTGCCTTCCTTAATCACATATCCTTGGGTGGTCAGCTGATCACGGTCCGCATCCGACGCCGGATCTAAGGAAACCCGTGTTCCCACCGCCGTCTGCTCCGGGATCTTCAGCAACGCCTTGGGCTTGACGAACGCCGGCGCGTGGTCGTTGATGTCGTTGACTGTGACGGACACCTCGACTGTGACCCCTGTCATGGTGACAGCGATGAAGCTGTAGTGGTCCCTCTGCTCGCGGTCGAGGCGGCGTGCCGTGGTGATGATCCCGGAGGTCTCGTCGATGTTGAGGTCGCTGCCCACGCCTGTCCCCTCATGGTCGGAGATGAAGTACAGCGAGGCAGTGATGCCGGGAGGTAGCCCAGCACTGATGTCCCCTACGATGGTCCCTGCCGGCTGCTCCTCATCCAGCTGGAGCTCCAGAGCTCCCAGGACCGGGGTGGAGTGGACCACAACCAGCTCCAGGACCGTGTAGAGCAGGAGGAGAGACTGTGGCCTCCATAGGCCTGAACACACACACAGACCGCTGGCCCTGGGCCCACCTTCACACGTTATTGTCATGGCTGGGGCCTCCTACACCTGAAAGACAGAGAATACAGAGAATAGAACTTCAGAATAGAACTTTAGAACAGAACCTTAGAACAGAATTCCAGAACAGAACCTTAGAATAGAACCTTAGAATAGAACTTCAGAATAGAACCGAACCTTGGAAAAGAACTTCAGAATAGAACTTCAGAAAAGAACTTTAGAATAGAACCTTAGAACAGAACTTTAGAGTAGAACTTTAGAATAGAACCTTAGAATAGAACTTCAGAATAGAACCCTAGAATAGAACTTTAGAATAGAACTTCAGAATAGAACCTTAGAATAGAACTTTATAATAGAACTTCAGAATAGAACCTTAGAATAGAACTTCAGAATAGAACCTTAGAATAGAACTTCAGAATAGTACCTCAGAAAAGAACTTCAGCATAGAACTTCAGAATAGAACCTTAGAATAGAACTTCAGAATAGAACCTTGAAATAGAACTTCAGAATAGAACACTAGAATAGAACTTTAGACTAGAATTACAGAATAGAACCTTAGAACAGAACTTCAGAATAGAACTTCAGAATAGAACCTTAGAATCAAACCTTAAAATAGAACTTTAGAATAGAACATTAGAATAGAACTTTAGAATAGAAATACCTTAGAATAGAACTTTAGAATAGAACTTTAGAATAGAACCTTGGAATAGAACTTCAGAATAGAACACTAGAATAGAATTTTAGAAGATAACTTCAGAATAGAACTTCAGAATAGAACCTTAGAATAGAACTTCAGAATAGAACCTTAGAATAGAACTTCAGAATAGAACTTTAGAATAGAACCTTGGAATCAAAAATTAGAATAGAACTTTAGAATAGAACCTTAGAATAGAACTTTAGAATAGAACCTTGGAATAGAACTTTAGAATAGAACCTTGGAATAGAACTTCAGAATAGAACCCTAGAGAATAATTTTAGAATAGAACTTCAGAATAGAACCTTAGAATAGAACTTCAGAATAGAACCTTAGAATAGAACTTCAGAATAGAACTTTAGAATAGAACCTTGGAACCAAACCTTAGAATAGAACTTTAGAATAGAACCTTAGAATAGAACTTTAGAATAGAACCTTGGAATAGAACTTTAGAATAGAATTACAGAATAGATCCTTAGAATAGAACTTTAGAATAGAACTTCAGAACAGAACCTTAGAATATAACTTCAGAATAGAACCTTAGAATAGAACTTCAGAATAGTACCTTAGAAAAGAACTTCAGAATAGAACTTCAGAATAAAACCTTGGAATCAAACCTTAGAATATAACTTTAGAATATAACCTTAGAATATAACCTTAGAATAGAACTTCAGAATAGAACTTCAGAATAGAACCTTGGAATCAAACCTTAGAATAGAACTTTAGAATAGAACCTTAGAATAGAACTTTAGAATATAACTTTAGAATATAACCTTGGAATAGAACCTTAGAATAGAACTTCAGAATAGAACCTTAGAAAAGAACTTCAGAATAGAACTTCAGAATATACCTTAGAATAGAACCTTAGAATAGAACTTCAGAATAGAACCCTAGAATAGAACTTTAGAATATAACTTCAGAATAGAACCTTAGAATATAACTGCAGAATATAACTTCAGAATAGAACATTAGAATCAAACATTAGAATAGAACCTTAGAATAGAACTTTAGAATAGAACCTTGGAATCAAACCTTAGAATAGAACTTTAGAATAGAACCTTAGAACAGAACTTTAGAATAGAACCTTGGAATAGAACTTTAGAATAGAATTACAGAATAGAACCTTAGAATATAACTTCAGAATAGAACCTTAGAATAGAACTTCAGAATAGTACCTTAGAATATAACTTCAGAATAGAACCTTAGAATAGAACTTCAGAATAGTACCTTAGAAAAGAACTTCAGAATAGAACTTCAGAATAGAACCTTAGAATAGAACTTCAGAATAGAACTTCAGAATAGAACTTCAGAATAGAACCTTAGAATAGAACTTCAGAATAAAACTTTAGAATAGAACCTTAGAATAGAACTTCAGAATAGAACCTTAGAATAGAACTTCAGAATAGAACTTCAGAATAAAACCTTGTAATCAAACCTTAGAATAGAACTTTAGAATATAACCTTAGAATATAACCTTAGAATAGAACTTCAGAATAGAACTTCAGAATAGAACCTTGGAATCAAACCTTAGAATATAACTTTAGAATAGAACCTTAGAATAGAACTTTAGAATATAACTTTAGAATAGAACCTTGGAATAGAACTTCAGAATAGAACCCTAGAATAGAACTTTAGAATATAACTTCAGAATAGAATCTTAGAATATAACTGCAGAATATAACTTCAGAATAGAACATTAGAATCAAACCTTAGAATAGAACTTTAGAATAGAACCTTAGAATAGAACTTTAGAATAGAACCTTGGAATAGAACTTCAGAATAGAACCCTAGAATATAATTTTAGAATCGAACTTCAGAATAGAACTTCAGAATAGAAACTTAGAATAGAACTTCAGAATAGAACTTCAGAATAGAACTTCAGAATAGAACCTTAGAATATAACTTCAGAATAGAACCTTAGAAAAGAACTTCAGAATAGAACTTCAGAATAGAACTTCAGAATAGAACCTTAGAATAGAACTTCAGAATAGAACCTTAGAAAAGAACTTCAGAATAGTACCTTAGAAAAGAACTTCAGAATAGAACTTCAGAATAGAACCTTAGAATAGAACTTCAGAATAGAACTTCAGAATAGAACCCTAGAATAGAATTTTAGAATCGAACTTCAGAATAGAACTTTAGAATAGAACCTTAGAATAGAACTTCAGAATAGAACCTTAGAATAGAACTTCAGAATAGAACTTCAGAATAAAACCTTGTAATCAAACCTTAGAATAGAACTTTAGAATATAACCTTAGAATATAACCTTAGAATAGAACTTCAGAATAGAACTTCAGAATAGAACCTTGGAATCAAACCTTAGAATATAACTTTAGAATAGAACCTTAGAATATAACTTTAGAATAGAACTTTAGAATAGAACCTTGGAATAGAACTTCAGAATAGAACCCTAGAATAGAACTTTAGAATTTAACTTCAGAATAGAATCTTAGAATATAACTGCAGAATATAACTTCAGAATAGAACATTAGAATCAAACCTTAGAATAGAACTTTAGAATAGAACCTTAGAATAGAACTTTAGAATAGAACCTTGGAATAGAACTTCAGAATAGAACCCTAGAATATAATTTTAGAATCGAACTTCAGAATAGAACTTCAGAATAGAACCTTAGAATAGAACTTCAGAATAGAACTTCAGAATAGAACTTCAGAATAGAACCTTAGAATATAACTTCAGAATAGAACCTTAGAAAAGAACTTCAGAATAGAACTTCAGAATAGACCTTAGAATAGAACTTCAGAATAAAACCTTAGAATAGAACCTTGGAATAGAACTTCAGAATAGAACCCTAGAATAGGATTTTAGAATCGAACTTCAGAATCGAACTTCAGAATAGAACCTTAGAATAGAACTTCAGAATAGAACCTTAGAAAAGAACTTCAGAATAGAACCTTAGAATAGAACTTCAGAATAGAACTTCAGAATAGAACCTTGGAATCAAACCTTAGAATAGAACTTTAGAATAGAACCTTAGAATATAACTTTAGAATATAACTTTAGAATATAACCTTGGAATAGAACTTTAGAATAGAACTTCAGAATAGAACCTTAGAATAGAACTTCAGAATAGAACCTTAGAATAGAACTTCAGAATAGTACCTTAGAAAAGAACTTCAGAATAGAACTTCAGAATATACCTTAGAATAGAACCTTGGAATAGAACTTCAGAATAGAACCCTAGAATAAAACTTTAGAATATAACTTCAGAATAGAACCTTAGAATATAACTGCAGAATGTAACTTCAGAATAGAACATTAGAATCAAACCTTAGAATAGAACTTTAGAATAGAACCTTAGAATAGAACTTTAGAATAGAACTTTAGAATAGAACCTTGGAATAGAACTTCAGAATAGAACCCTAGAATAGAATTTTAGAATCGAACTTCAGAATAGAACTTCAGAATAGAACCTTAGAATAGAACTTCAGAATAGAACCTTAGAAAAGAACTTCAGAATAGAACTTCAGAATAGAACCTTGGAATCAAACCTTAGAATATAACTTCAGAATAGAACTTCAGAATAGAACCTTAGAATATAACTTGTATCCATTCTTGGAAGACAAATATGTTTCTTTGCTACAAATCTTCCATATTTGAAAGCAGTTATTCCCAACAGCAGCTGAGTCCTGTTGGGTTGTGACTGAAGACAAGACTTTGGCCAGAAACACTGGTCTTGTTTATCACAAACATTGTTTATTGGGTGGGACCATTGGCTGTAGATGGGGACACAAGTGTTGATATGTGGATTGAAGACGCCATCAAAATTCTTCTAGAGTGCTGTAATGGGCTTACTCTTAACACCTCTTATGCCAGGTCACGCTAAAAGACAGAGAGAGAGAGAG
This sequence comes from Brachymystax lenok tsinlingensis, assembly GCA_030435695.1. Lineage (NCBI taxonomy): Eukaryota > Metazoa > Chordata > Actinopteri > Salmoniformes > Salmonidae > Brachymystax > Brachymystax lenok. Next base: position 5,337,845 of record CM059787.1, on the reverse strand, counting down.
AGAGAGACAGAGAGAGAGAGAGACAGAGAGACAGAGACAGAGAGAGAGACAGAGAGAGAGAGACAGAGAGAGACAGAGAGAGAGAGACAGAGAGAGAGAGAGAGAGAGAGAGAGACAGAGAGAGAGAGACAGAGAGAGAGCATGGGGAAGTGTGCAGTAGCTGCAGTAGCAGGGTGTCTGTGGGGAGCGTAACCGTCCGTCAGTAAAGACTGTAAGCCTCGTCCATATGTTTCTCTCACCATATAGCCATGCAGGACTCTAAAACACACCACACTGAGCCTAATGTAACCTGCTGCCATACAATGAGACTACACAATGACACTATACACTGAGACTACACACTGAGACTACACAATGACACTACACACTGAGACTACACAATGACACTATACACTGAGACTACACAATGAGACTACACACTGAGACTACACACTGAGACTACACAATGACACTTCACACTGAGACTACACACTGAGACTACACTGAGACTACACACTGAGACTACACACTGAGACTACACAATGAGACTACACACTGAGACTACACACTGAGACTACACACTGAGACTACACAATGACACTATACACTGAGACTACACAATGAGACTACACACTGAGACTACACACTGAGACTACACAATGACACTATACACTGAGACTACACACTGAGACTACACACTGAGACTACACAATGAGACTACACACTGAGACTACACACTGAGACAACACAATGAGACTACACACTGAGACTACACACTGAGACTACACACTGAGCCTACACAATGACACTATACACTGAGACTACAAACTGAGACTACACACTGAGACTACACAATGAGACTACACACTGAGACTACACACTGAGACTACACACTGAGACTACACACTGAGACTACACAATGAGACTACACACTGAGACTACACACTGAGACTACACACTGAGACTACACAATGACACTATACACTGAGACTACACAATGAGACTACACACTGAGACTACACACTGAGACTACACAATGACACTATACACTGAGACTACACACTGAGACTACACACTGAGACTACACAATGAGACTACACACTGAGACTACACACTGAGACAACACAATGAGACTACACACTGAGACTACACACTGAGACTACACACTGAGCCTACACAATGACACTATACACTGAGACTACAAACTGAGACTACACACTGAGACTACACAATGAGACTACACACTGAGACTACACACTGAGACTACACACTGAGACTACACACTGAGACTACACAATGACACTATACACTGAGACTACACACTGAGACTACACACTGAGACTACACACTGAGCCTACACAATGAGACTACACAATGAGACTACACACTGAGACTACACACTGAGACTACACACTGAGCCTACACAATGAGACTACACACTGAGACTACACACTGAGACTACACACTGAGACTACAAACTGAGACTACACACTGAGACTACACAATGAGACTACACACTGAGACTACACACTGAGACTACACACTGAGACTACACACTGAGACTACACACTGAGACTAATGAAAACCCTGGTGTGCCTTTGGCATACTTTTTTTGAAATTGTCTATCCCAGGGTTATGTTTTCAGAAGACTGAGGTCCCTGCCGATGACAAGCATACCCATAACCTGACGTTGCCACCACAAAACATGAAATCCAATACTCTTGTGTTGTTTCATATTGGATTTGACCCAAAGCTGTAGTTTTTAATTTAGCTCAAAATGTTAATGTATTTGTTGTGTTGTCTTTCAGTACTACTTAACAGCCTTGTTACAAACAGAATGGATGATTTGGAGTGGATTATTCAACACAGGCTTTCATCTTTTCTCTTTGTCATACAGGCCAGTAATGTGGAGTGAATGCAATGTTGTTGATCCCTTTGTGTATTCAAGTATTGTGGTGGCAGCATCATGTTATGGGGTAGGCTTGTTACCAGCAAGGACTGGGGAATCTGTCAGGATCAACAGAAATATGAAAGGATCAAAGCCCAGGGAAAACGTTAGCGGAAAATCTGCCTCAGTCTTCTAAAAAAAAAAAAAAAAAAATGGGATAGAGTTTTATTTTTCAGTGGGACAATTACACACATTTCCATGCCTAAAGACACACCAGAATGACTTTCCAAGTGGTGTTCCTGAATGGCCCAGTCTCAGTCCTGACTTAAATCTGCTTTGAAAAAGAATCTCTGAGAAGATTTGAATATTGCTGTCCATCAATGATTCCCCCAACTAAATGTACTGAGAGCTCGAGCAAATTTGGACAAAAAAACAATGGATATACTTTTTTGACGCCCTAAGAGTTGTGCAAAGCTGGCAGAATCGTACTCAGAAGTATTCACAGCAGTAAAACGTCTGCCAAAGGTGCTTCCACCAAGTACCAACTCTGGGGAATGGAGACATACATTCTCATTTTTGTATTTCTTTGTAATTTGAAGAATAATCAATCAATCCCTTATTAGATGTAATTTTATGTGTACACAGTGTAAAAGATGTTATAGTGGGTGTGCAGTGAAATGCTTATGTTACTAGTTCCTAACAACGCAGTATAACGTTACTAGTTCCTAACAATGCAGTATAACGTTACTAGTTCCTAACAACGCAGTATAACGTTACTAGTTCCTAACAACGCAGTATAACGTTACTAGTTCCTAACAACGCAGTATAACGTTACTAGTTCCTAACAACGCAGTATAACGTTACTAGTTCCTAACAATGCAGTATAACGTTACTAGTTCCTAACAATGCAGTATAACGTTACTAGTTCCTAACAATGCAGTCTAACGTTACTAGTTCCTAACAACGCAGTATAACGTTACTAGTTCCTAACAACGCAGTATAACGTTACTAGTTCCTAACAACGCAGTATAACGTTACTAGTTCCTAACAACGCAGTATAACGTTACTAGTTCCTAACAACGCAGTATAACGTTACTAGTTCCTAACAATGCAGTATAACGTTACTGGTTCCTAACAACGCAGTATAACGTTACTAGTTCCTAACAACGCAGTATAACGTTACTAGTTCCTAACAACGCGGTATAACGTTACTAGTTCCTAACAATGCAGTATAACGTTACTAGTTCCTAACAATGCAGTATAACGTTACTAGTTCCTAACAACGCAGTATAACGTTACTAGCTCCTAACAATGCAGTATAACGTTACTAGCTCCTAACAATGCAGTATAACGTTACTAGTTCCTAACAACGCAGTATAACGTTACTAGTTCCTAACAACGCAGTATAACGTTACTAGTTCCTAACAACGCAGTATAACGTTACTAGTTCCTAACAACGCAGTATAACGCGTTACTAGTTCCTAACAACGCAGTATAACGTTACTAGTTCCTAACAACGCAGTATAACGTTACTAGTTCCTAACAACGCAGTATAACGATACTAGTTCCTAACAACGCAGTATAACGTTACTAGTTCCTAACAACGCAGTATAACGTTACTGGTTCCTAACAACGCAGTATAACGTTACTAGTTCCTAACAACGCAGTATAACGTTACTAGTTCCTAACAACGCAGTATAACGTTACTAGTTCCTAACAATGCAGTATAACGTTACTAGTTCCTAACAATGCAGTATAACTTTACTAGTTCCTAACAATGCAGTATAACGTTACTAGTTCCTAACAACGCAGTATAACGTTACTAGTTCCCAACAACGCAGTATAACGTTACTAGTTCCTAACAACGCAGTATAACGTTACTAGCTCCTAACAACGCAGTATAACGTTACTAGTTCCTAACAATGCAGTATAACGTTACTAGTTCCTAACAATGCAGTATAACGTTACTAGTTCGTAACAATGCAGTATAACGTTACTAGTTCCTAACAATGCAGTATAACGTTACTAGTTCCTAACAATGCAGTATAACGTTACTAGTTCGTAACAATGCAGTATAACGTTACTAGTTCCTAACAATGCAGTATAATGTTACTAGTTCCTAACAATGCAGTATAACGTTACTAGTTCCTAACAATGCAGTATAACGTTACGTGAAGAATCTGCAAGGGGTGTGTAGACTTTCACTAGCAGCTGTAGCATTTAAAAAAATATATAATAATAATAATAATAATAACAATAGATATAAATAAATCCTCCCTCACACTCTCTTTCACACACACACACACACACACACACACACACACACACACACACACACACACACACACACACACACACACACACACACACACACACACACACACACACACAAACACTCAAGAAGAAAGCACCATTTCGAAAACCCTTCTACAGCACTTTCCCTGTTTATCCAGATTATAAATGTTTGTCCAATCTTAGAAACAGTCATAATTCTGTTGATAAATAACCAGCTAACAATTGTTTGATGATTCATAGAGTTTATAGTTCTTGACAACATTATAGAGTTCAGAGTAAATACAATTAATCCGGTAGAAAAAACACTTTCACTCCAATCAGAGCCAACCAGGACCAAACCTACAACACAGATTCTGCATCTCAAATGTCTCCCTATTCCCTATATAGTGCACTACTTTAGACCAGGGCCCTATGGCACTCGATTCCCTATATAGCGTAAAGGGGTGGAAAGAGTACTGAAATATCTACTTAAGTAAAAGTACTTTAATGTAATTTTACTCAGTAGAAAAACTGTTACTTTAATGTCATTTTACTCAGTAGAAAAACTGTTACTTTAATGTCATTTTACTGAGTAGAAAAACTATTACTTTAATGTCATTTTACTGAGTAGAAAAACTGTTACTTTAATGTCATTTTACTGAGTAGAAAAACTATTACTTTAATGTCATTTTACTGAGTAGAAAAACTGTTAATTTAATGTCATTTTACTGAGTAGAAGTAAAATTACTGGTGTACAAAAAAACGACTCAATTAAAAGTAGCTCATTTAAAAAGTAGTTACTTTTAAAATAAAAACGTTATAGAATTTCGCCTCAGTTACCTGAACGCTGTTAAACGTGATCTTTTCCACTAAATAGAAAAAAGGAAGAGAAGAAATGTATGTACAGTAGGAACTAAGTTCCCTCACTCACCCCCTCACTCACAAACTCCCTATTTCCCTCACTCACCCCCTCACTGACAAACTCCCTCTCACTCACCCCCTCACTCACCCCCTCACTCACAAACTCATTCACTCACTCCCTATTTCCCTCACTCACCCCCTCACTGACAAACTCCCTCTCACTCACCCCCTCACTCAGTCCCTCTTTCCCTCACTCACCCCCTCACTGACAAACTCCCTCTCACTCACCCCCTCACTCAGTCCCTCTTTCCCTCACTCACTCACTCACAAACTCCCTATTTCCCTCACTCACCCCCTCACTCACTCCCTATTTCCCTCACTCACCCCCTCACTGACAAACTCCCTCTCACTCACCCCCTCACTCACTCCCTATTTCCCTCACTCACCCCCTCACTGACAAACTCCCTCTCACTCACCCCCTCACTCACTCCCTATTTCCCTCACTCACCCCTCACTGACAAACTCCCTCTCACTCACCCCCTCACTCACTCCCTATTTCCCTCACTCACCCCCTCACTGACAAACTCCCTCTCACTCACCCCCTCACTCACTCCCTATTTCCCTCACTCACCCCATCACTCACAAACTCCCTCTCACTCATTCACCAGGGGTGGAAAAAGTATTGAAATATCTACTCAAGTAGAAGTACTGTTACTTGAGTACTCGGAAAAGCTCCTCAATTACAGTAACGGCAGTTACACCTGTGATAGTGCACTACATACAGCCCTATGGGCCCTGCTTAGTACTAGTGCACTACATGGGCCCTGCTTAGTACTAGTGCACTACATGGGCCCTGCTTAGTACTAGTGCACTACATGGGCCCTGCTTAGTACTAGTGCACTACATGGGCCCTGCTTAGTACTAGTGCACTACATGGGCCCTGCTTAGTACTAGTGCACTACATATGAAATAGGGTACTATCTGTTCCTATATGAAGATGGGTGAGGCTCTACAGTTGTGCTACAAACCCCATATCAATCTAGGGACAACATGACCGAGAGACTGTCACTAAATCACTGATCTTGGTAACTGATTTGATAATTTGGTTATGTAGTCTGTCCACTAGAGACTGTGGATGTGTGTGTAGCAGTGTATGTGTGTGTGTGTGTGTGTGTGTGTGCGTGTGCGTGCGTGCGTGCGTGTGTGTGTGTGTGTGTGCGTGCGTGCATGTGTGTGTGTGTGTGCGTGCGTGTGTGTGTGTGTGTTGTTACGTACTGGGTTTGTGTATTGATTGCATGTGCTTTTCCATATGTTTCAATATACTGTGCATCTTGATCATAACACACGTGCTGTGACATCATCTCTGTGCGACCACAGTAACAGGGAGAGCAGAGCAAGAGGGCTCCGTACAGTCTATCCCACACACCGTCTGGCAACACAGACCTGTAATCTAGCTCCTGATGGACTGACACACAGACACACACACACGTGGACACACAGACAGATACACGTGGACACACAGATAGACACACACACACACACACAGTCACACACACACACAATCACACAGACGCACACAGACACACACACGTGGACACACACACACACACACAATCACACACACACAGTCACACACACACAGGCACAAACACACTGACACACACAGATGCACACACAATCACACAGATGCACACAGACGCACACACACACACAGTCACACACACACAGTCAAACACACCGCTGAGTATACAGAAATGTCTGCTATATTTTACATCCCTCACTCATAAGCCCATTGTCACATACTGTTGATTTCCTTTCTTCTTAAACTACGGTACTTCCTGTTGATGGCCTTGCTACTTAAACTACTGTACTTCCTGTTGATGGCCTTGCTACTTAAACTACTGTACTTCCTGTTGATGGCCTTGTTACTTAAACTATGGTACTTCCTGTTGATGGCCTTTCTACTTAAACTACGGTACTTCCTGTTGATGGCCATGCAACTTAAACTACAGTACTTCCTGTTGATGGCCATGCTACATAAACTACAGTACTTCCTGTTGATGGCCATGCTACATAAACTACGGTACTTCCTGTTGATGGCCATGCTACTTAAACTACTGTACTTCCTGTTGATGGCCATTCTACTTAAACTACTGTACTTCCTGTTGATGGCCATGCTACTTAAACTACTGTACTTCCTGTTGATGGCCATGCTACTTAAACTACTGTACTTCCTGTTGATGGCCTTGTTACTTAAACTACGTTACTTCCTCAGTCTGTGAACTACAAGTCATCACTGTTCCATGACTGCAATTACCAGGATGCATCTGGGGTTGTTGTATACAGGTCCATGGGGAGAAGAGAGGGCTGAGGAAGAATGAAATAACAAGAAAGAGGTGCACCAATCTTCCTCTCTCCCCCTTTCTCCTCCCCTCTCTAACTCCCTCCCTCTCTCTGTACCTCCCTCCCTCTCTCTGTACCTCCCTCCCTCTCTCTCTACCTCCCTCCCTCTCTCTCTACCTCCCTCCCTCTCTCTCTACCTCCATCTATCCCTCCCTCCCTCAGTACCTCCCTCCCTCCCTCTATCTATCCCTCCCTCTCTTCCTCTATCCCACTCTCTGTACCTCCCTCCCACTCTCTGTACCTCCCTCCCTCTCTCTGTACCTCCCTCCCTCTCTCTCTACCTCCCTCCCTCTCTCTCTACCTCCCTCCCTCTCTCTCTACCTCCATCTATCCCTCCCTCCCTCAGTACCTCCCTCCCTCCCTCTATCTATCCCTCCCTCTCTTCCTCTATCCCACTCTCTGTACCTCCCTCCCTCTCTCTCTACCTCCCTCCCTCTCTCTCTACCTCCATCTATCCCTCCCTCCCTCAGTACCTCCCTCCCTCCCTCTATCTATCCCTCCGTATCTCCCTCCCTCTGAACCTCCCTCCCTCTCTCCCTCCCTGCCTCCCTCTCTCCCTCCCGCCACCCGTATGTCCCTCCATCCCTCCCACCCTCTGCACCTCCCTTCCTCTATCCCTCTATCCCTCTCTCCACCCCTCCCTCCTTGTAATGGATGCAGCAGATCTAGTCACCCGTAGCCAACTAAAACAGGACCCAGAGTCACGGAACTCCGAACTGAATGGCCATTCTATACATCCCCTGTCCTGTCTGCTTCCTCCATGGTTCTATTATACATCCCCTGTCCTGTCTGCTTCCTCCATGGTTCTATTATACATCCCCTGTCCTGTCTGTCTCCTCCATGGTTCTATTATACATCCCCTGTCCTGTCTGCTTCCTCCATGGTTCTATTATACATCCCCTGTCCTGTCTGCTTCCTCCATGGTTCTATTATACATCCCCCGTCCTGTCTGCTTCCTCCATGGTTCCATTATACATCCCCTGTCCTGTCTGCTTCCTCCATGGTTCTATTATACATCCCCTGTCCTGTCTGTCTCCTCCATGGTTCTATTATACATCCCCTGTCCTGTCTGCTTCCTCCATGGTTCTAATATACATCCCCTGTCCTGTCTGCTTCCTCCATGGTTCTATTATACATCCCCTGTCCTGTCTGCTTCCTCCATGGTTCTATTATACATCCCCTGTCCTGTCTACTTCCTCCATGGTTCTATTATACATCCCCTGTCCTGTCTGCTTCCTCCATGGTTCTATTATATATCCCCTGTCCTGTCTGTCTCCTCCATGGTTCTATTATACACCCCCTGTCCTGTCTACTTCCTCCATGGTTCTATTATACATCCCCTGTCCTGTCTGCTTCCTCCATGGTTCTATTATACATCCCCTGTCCTGTCTGTCTCCTCCATGGTTCTATTATACACCCCCTGTCCTGTCTGCTTCCTCCATGGTTCTATTATACATCCCCTGTCCTGTCTGCTTCCTCCATGGTTCTATTATACATCCCCTGTCCTGTCTGCTTCCTCATTGGTTTTCACTGTTAGATAAAACAGCTTATTAACATACGTAAAAAAAGTCAGTGGAGAATGTTTGGGAGCTTTCTTGAGCAAACATATTTCTGATCTGAATCCACTGCAGCGTGGAAACTGCCAACCACCACGTCAGCCCGAATTTGGCGCCCCTGTCAATTATATTGTATTTGTACTGTGTGAAAGAGAGAGAGAGAGAGATGGGCTCTGAACTGATACACAACACACACACACACAACCACCGCTCACACAGCCTTCCAGTCTGGATCTGGAGTGTAGCAGGGTCTGCAACCTTCAATTGAGTCTCAATTTTCTGTTCTGGCTCTCGTGTGTATCCTAAACAGGCATCTAATTGCCTGTTAATGAGTGCAGTACTTTCGAGCAAGGCCCATTGGTCTCTATACAGTGAGTAGGGTGCCATGTAGAACGCTGACAATAACCAATCACCTCAGCGGGCTGTGGAGGTGTGATCCAGCAGGAAGTGACCTCATCCAGTTGACCAATTATAGAGTTCGTACTACCCCACACACACACACACACACACACACACACACACACACCAACTATAACCTATACAGCCCTCCACACCAACTATAACCTATACAGCCCCCTCCACACCAACTATAACCTATACAGCCCTCCACACCAACTATAACCTATACAGCCTCTCCACACCAACTATAACCATACAGCCTCTCCACACCAACTATAACCTATACAGCCCCCTCCACACCAACTATAACCTATACAGCCTCTCCACACCAACTATAACCTATACAGCCTCTCCACACCAACTATAACCTATACAGCCCCCTCCACACCAACTATAACCTATACAGCCCCTCCACACCAACTATAACCTATACAGCCCCACCCCTCCACACCAACTATAACCTATACAGCCCTCCACACCAACTATAACCTATACAGCCCCTCCACACCAACTATAACCTATACAGCCCCCTCCACACCAACTATAACCTATACAGCCCCTCCACACCAACTATAACCTATACAGCCCCCTCCACACCAACTATAACCTATACAGCCCTCCACACCAACTATAACCTATACAGCCTCTCCACACCAACTATAACCTATACAGCCTCTCCACACCAACTATAACCTATACAGCCTCTCTCCACACCAACTATAACCTATACAGCCCCTCCACACCAACTATAACCTATACAGCCTCTCCACACCAACTATAACCTATACAGCCCCCTCCACACCAACTATAACCTATACAGCCCTCCACACCAACTATAACCTATACAGCCTCCACACCAACTATAACCTATACCAGCCCTCCACACCAACTATAACCTATACAGCCTCTCCACACCAACTATAACCTATACAGCCCTCCACACCAACTATAACCTATACAGCCCTCCACACCAACTATAACCTATACAGCCTCTCTCCACACCAACTATAACCTATACAGCCTCCTCTCCACACCAACTATAACCTATACAGCCTCTCTCCACACCAACTATAACCTATACAGCCCCCTCCACACCAACTATAACCTATACAGCCTCTCTCTCCACACCAACTATAACCTATACAGCCCCTCTCCACACCAACTATAACCTATACAGCCCTCTCCACACCAACTATAACCTATACAGCCTCTCCACACCAACTATAACCTATACAGCCTCTCCACACCAACTATAACCTATACAGCCTCTCCACACCAACTATAACCTATACAGCCCCCTCCACACCAACTATAACCTATACAGCCCCCTCCACACCAACTATAACCTATACAGCCCCTCCACACCAACTATAACCTATACAGCCCCCTCCACACCAACTATAACCTATACAGCCTCTCCACACCAACTATAACCTATACAGCCCCCTCCACACCAACTATAACCTATACAGCCCCTCCACACCAACTATAACCTATACAGCCCCCTCCACACCAACTATAACCTATACAGCCCCCTCCACACCAACTATAACCTATACAGCCCTCCACACCAACTATAACCTATACAGCTCTCTCCACACCAACTATAACCTATACAGCCTCTCCACACCAACTATAACCTATACAGCCCCTCTCCACACCAACTATAACCTATACAGCCTCTCCACACCAACTATAACCTATACAGCCCTCCACACCAACTATAACCTATACAGCCCTCCACACCAACTATAACCTATACAGCCTCTCCACACCAACTATAACCTATACAGCCTCTCCACACCAACTATAACCTATACAGCCTCTCCACACCAACTATAACCTATACAGCCTCTCCACACCAACTATAACCTATACAGCCTCTCCACACCAACTATAACCTATACAGCCCCTCCACACCAACTATAACCTATACAGCCTCTCCACACCAACTATAACCTATACAGCCCCCTCCACACCAACTATAACCTATACAGCCCCCCTCCACACCAACTATAACCTATACAGCCTCTCCACACCAACTATAACCTATACAGCCCCCTCCACACCAACTATAACCTATACAGCCTCTCCACACCAACTATAACCTATACAGCCCCCTCCACACCAACTATAACCTATACAGCCCTCTCCACACCAACTATAACCTATACAGCCTCTCCACACCAACTATAACCTATACAGCCTCTCTCCACACCAACTATAACCTATACAGCCCCCTCCACACCAACTATAACCTATACAGCCCCCTCTCCACACCAACTATAACCTATACAGCCTCTCTCCACACCAACTATAACCTATACAGCCTCTCCACACCAACTATAACCTATACAGCCTCCACACCAACTATAACCTATACAGCCTCCACACCAACTATAACCTATACAGCCCCCTCCACACCAACTATAACCTATACAGCCTCTCCACACCAACTATAACCTATACAGCCCCCTCCACACCAACTATAACCTATACAGCCCCTCCACACCAACTATAACCTATACAGCCCCCTCCACACCAACTATAACCTATACAGCCCTCTCCACACCAACTATAACCTATACAGCCTCTCCACACCAACTATAACCTATACAGCCCTCCACACCAACTATAACCTATACAGCCCTCCACACCAACTATAACCTATACAGCCCCCTCCACACCAACTATAACCTATACAGCCTCCTCCACACCAACTATAACCTATACAGCCTCTCCACACCAACTATAACCTATACAGCCCCCTCCACACCAACTATAACCTATACAGCCTCTCCACACCAACTATAACCTATACAGCCCCCTCCACACCAACTATAACCTATACAGCCTCTCCACACCAACTATAACCTATACAGCCTCTCCACACCAACTATAACCTATACAGCCCCTCCACACCAACTATAACCTATACAGCCTCTCCACACCAACTATAACCTATACAGCCCCTCCACACCAACTATAACCTATACAGCCTCTCCACACCAACTATAACCTATACAGCCTCTCCACACCAACTATAACCTATACAGCCCCTCCACACCAACTATAACCTATACAGCCCCTCCACACCAACTATAACCTATACAGCCCTCCACACCAACTATAACCTATACAGCCCCTCCACACCAACTATAACCTATACAGCCTCTCCACACCAACTATAACCTATACAGCCCTCCACACCAACTATAACCTATACAGCCCCTCCACACCAACTATAACCTATACAGCCCTCTCCACACCAACTATAACCTATACAGCCTCTCCACACCAACTATAACCTATACAGCCTCCACACCAACTATAACCTATACAGCCCTCTCCACACCAACTATAACCTATACAGCCCCTATCCACACCAACTATAACCTATACAGCCTCTCCACACCAACTATAACCTATACAGCCCCTCCACACCAACTATAACCTATACAGCCTCTCCACACCAACTATAACCTATACAGCCCCTCCACACCAACTATAACCTATACAGCCTCTCCACACCAACTATAACCTATACAGCCCCCCTCCACACCAACTATAACCTATACAGCCTCTCCACACCAACTATAACCTATACAGCCCCCTCCACACCAACTATAACCTATACAGCCCTCCACACCAACTATAACCTATACAGCCCCTCTCACACCAACTATAACCTATACAGCCCCCTCCACACCAACTATAACCTATACAGCCCCTCCACACCAACTATAACCTATACAGCCCCCTCCACACCAACTATAACCTATACAGCCCCCTCCACACCAACTATAACCTATACAGCCCCTCCACACCAACTATAACCTATACAGCCCCCTCCACACCAACTATAACCTATACAGCCCCCTCCACACCAACTATAACCTATACAGCCCCCTCCACACCAACTATAACCTATACAGCCCCCTCCACACCAACTATAACCTATACAGCCCCCTCCACACCAACTATAACCTATACAGCCCCTCCACACCAACTATAACCTATACAGCCCCCTCCACACCAACTATAACCTATACAGCCCCCTCCACACCAACTATAACCTATACAGCCCCCTCCACACCAACTATAACCTATACAGCCCCCCCCTCCACACCAACTATAACCTATACAGCATCCATTAGGAGAACATAAAACAACCACTGGCATGAGACATAAAGGGTACGTCCCAAATTGCACCTGATTTTGTTTCTAGTGCACTAATTTTGACCAGGGTCTATAGGGCTCTGGTCAAAAATAGTGCACACTATATGGAATATGGTGCAATTTCGGATTCAACCAAAGAGAAATGGGCCCCAGCTAATAATACAGTGTTCTTAGGCATAGGGAGGTGCAGAGGAAAGGTATGTTAGCCAACACATACTGTGTTCTAGAGGATGTAAAGCCCATCGGTCTCAGTAGTGTTGTAGAAGCTGAGTGGCAACACATTTAGGGTTTTCATTGTGAAGGAAGGTTAGTTCTCTATCTCTCTCTCTCTACCATGTTTAGGGTTTCATTAACCTCGTCTCCAGGCTCGAATTGCTGGCGAATAGAGCCTGGTAACAGCGTGGGACTGTTTGGAATTTAGGGGTGTGTGGATTTACTGTGTGACATACTAATAATCCATATAGATTTTGAGCGAATCACACAACTATGAGGCGTGGCTCTAAATCGAGGTCGGGAAAGGGTCGTCACCAGTTAACAAAGTCAAAAAACCCTGCCCATTTCTAAAAAAAATATTCTTAAAATCGGATATTAAATCTATCAATAACCATAACCTTAACCACACTGCTAACCGTATGCCTAACTTTAGAGTGTTTTCTATCCAATACTACCAAATATATGCATCTCCTAGCTTCTGGGCCTGAGTAACAGGCAGTTTACATTGGGCACGTCAGACTCTCTGTACTTCCGAACACTGCCCCCTAGCCTCAAGAGGTTAAATTAAGTAACTCATTTAGATTTTGTGGATGTGGAATTGGACTTTGTGGCTATGGAAGCTAGTGGAAACCGAAAGGGAGCGAAGGAGCCCGCGACAGTTGTATTTGATGGGACTTTGAAAAATTGCAAAAGAAAATTGGTGGTAATACAAAGGCGTGGCCTATTGGTGACGTGGCTTTCAGATACTTATTTTTGGCCACCCGTGAGAGTAAACGTCATTCCTGGTCATCGTGTTAAGTTCATACACTGCAAATTTCAGTTTTCCTTCAATATGTTTGCAAAATATATATTTATTTATTATTATTATTATTTGAATATTATAACAAAGTGCTAACTATCCCAACATCCGGATATGCATAGCCAGAGTCTTGTTTAAGCCTCAGTAAAACTACAAAAGTATCAGTGCTCAACCATAACATGGGGTACAACAGAACAGATGAACTGGAATTACATTTATTCTCACGGGTGGCCAAAACAAACTATTTGAAAGCCACGCCTCTACTAAGCCGTGCCTCCAACTCTTCTGATCTGACCTGGTGGCTCATAGCTCAATAGCTCAGGATCAACAAACCAAATGGGCTCTTTTTAAAGAACAACAGACTGTGTCAAAATAATGTGTTCTGTCCGGTATTTACTCAAAGTGGGATGTTTTTAACCCAGTCATTTTATTTTTTTTATGTAGGGATGTCAATAATTTTAACCCCTACCGTTTTATTTATTTTATACAGTCATTATTGCTCATCATTATCAAGGGTGTCAATAACTTTAGACCCCACTGAATGTGTACCGTGTGTGCGTGTGTGTGTGTGTGTGTTCGGCGTTGGCGTGAAAGTGAAGGTGACAGGCACGAGCACACACACACACACACGGTACACATACACTCCATGTCCACCCGGCGAGTGTCTACCTCAGCCAGCCAGACAGCCCATGTCTGCCAGCCTACTGAAATATAAATGTATAAAGAGGTCTAGCGTGCTGAGAGATGATCCATATTAAAACAGCAACATGTACCAGGGTTCAGCTCTGTGCCTTACAGCTGGGCTAAAACATCTACTGGCTGTCTCTCAAATGACACCCCCTATTCCCTCTGTGGCGCACTGCTTTTGAACCAGGGCCCACACAGCTCTGGTCAAAACTAGTGCACTATATAGTCATTTTGGGACACAGACTAGGAACCACTCTACTGGTCTTCACAGGTTGCACTACCGGTCACATAACATGCCCTGCTATTGGCTAGTCTTTGTTTACCGAGTCCTATCATTGCTTGAGAATATATGTTTGAATGAATGATGATTGGGGAGGACCAATAACCATCGGCTTTGTGGTGGTTTCTGATCAGTTACCCTGACGATAACTGGGTAAGGGTTCAGGATTCCTCAGACACAGATCTAGCATCAGCTTTTCCAACAGAAATCCTAATCCTTCAGCATTAGGGAGAGAGAACCAAATAACAACTGACCCCAGAGCTGCTTCTAAGAGCAACTTCATCCTTTTACTAGCTCCTGAAGTAAACTATTCCTGAAGTAAACCTCCTCTAGATCCTCTCTAACCCCTCCCTATGCTAGGTCCTCTAACCCTCCCCTACCCCACCCCCTCCTCCTCTAGGTCCTCTCTAATCCTCCCCTAACCCCCACCCCTCCTCCTCTAGGTCCTCTCTAATCCTCCCCTAACCCCCACCCCCTCCTATAGGTCCTCTCCAACCCCCCTCCTCTAGGTCCTATCTAACCCTCCCCTAACTCCCTCCACTAGGTCCTCTCTAACCCTCCACCCTACCCCCTCATCCTCTAGGTCCTCTCTAACCTTCTACCTCTAGGTCCTCTCTAACCCCCCTTTGCTAGGTCCTCACTAACCCCTCCCCTTCTCTCCTCTAGGTCCTCTCTAACCCCTCTCTCTTCCTCTAGGTCCTCTCTAACCCCCCGCATCTTCTAGGTCCTCTCTAGCCCCCTCTCCTCTAGGTCCTCTCTAACCCCCCTCTTCCTCTAGGTCCTCTCTAAGCCCCCTCCTCTAGGTCCCCTTTCCCCCTCCTACTCTAGGTCCCTCTCTAACCCCTCCCTCCTCCTCTAGGTCCCTCTCTAAACCCCCTAGGTCCCTCTCTAACCCCTCCTCTAGGTCCTCTCTAACTTCCCCCTCTAGGTCCTCTCTAACCCCCACCCTCCTCTAGGTCCTCTCTAACCATCACTCCTCTAGGTCCTCTCTAACCACCCCTCTTCCTCTAGGTCCTCTCTAATCCCCCTCTAGGTCCTCTCTAACACTCCCCCTCCTCTAGGTCCTCTCCATCCCCCTCCTCTAGGTCCTCTCTAACCCCCCCCTTCTCCTCTAGGTCCCTCTCTAACACTCCCCCCCATCTTCTAGGTCCTCTCTAGCCCCCTCTCCTCTAGGTCCTCTCTAACCCCCTCTTCCTCTAGGTCCTCTCTAAGCCCCCTCCTCTAGGTCCCCTTTCCCCTCCTCCTCTAGGTCCTCTCTAAACCCCCTAGGTCCTCTCTAACCCCTCCTCTAGGTCCTCTCTAACTTCCCCCTCTAGGTCCCTCTCTAACCCCCACCCTCCTCTAGGTCCTCTCTAACCCCATTCTTCCTCCAGGTCCTCTCTAACCATCCCTCCTCTAGGTCCTCTCTAACCACCCCTCTTCCTCTAGGTCCTCTCTAATCCCCCCCTCCTCTAGGTCCTCTCTAACTTCCCCCTCTAGGTCCTCTCTAACCCCCACCCCTCCTCTAGGTCCTCTCTAACCCCATTCTTCCTCCAGGTCCTCTCTAACCATCCCTCCTCTAGGTCCTCTCTAACCCCCTACTCCTCTAGGTCCTCTCTAACCCCCTTCCTCTAGGTCCTCTCTAACTCCCCCTTCCTCTAGGTCCTCTCTAACCCCCCTCCTCTAGATCCTTTCTAACCACCCTCTTCCTCTAGGTCCTCTCTAACCCCCCTAGGTCCACTCTAACCCCCTCCTCCTCTAGGTCCTCTCTAACCCCCCTCCTCTAGGTCCCTCTCTAACCTCCCCCTCCAGGTCCCTCTCTAACCCCCCAGGTCCTCTCTAACCACTCTCCTCTAGGTCCTCTCTAACCCCTCCTCTAGGTCCTCTCTAACCCCCCTCCTCCTCTAGGTCCTCTCTCTAACCCCCCTTCTAGGTCCTCTCTAACCCCCCCTCTTCTAGGTCCTCTCTAACCTCACAGTCACACATATACACACACTCTACATACAGTCTAGTTTTTTTTCCCACTATGGTCTCGTCTCCAACATAGTTCCTGAACAATCCCTGATGGAGTCCAACAGTGAAAGGTCTGAGTCTGTTCATTTAAACATGGCATGGTAATAAAGTCATTCTCATTACCTCTATGCAGACAGAACAGGATGAATTCTAACTTCGACTTAAATCGAATTTTCACTTTGTTTAGGCAACATTTTCACTTAGTCATGCGTTGACGCCAATCGAAAACGAAGTGAAAAATTGTAATTCACCCCTGAAGAAGAAAGATAAGAATATTATAAGCAGAAAGAGAAGTGTTCTAAGTGTCCCTTGATGTTCTACAGAGAAGAACGTTATGTCACGTTTTCCCCAACTCCCAGAGATGACATCAATTTCATTCCTCCCTCTCCTGGGAGCGTTTGAAGTGGAACAGGGGCAAAAATGACATCAGTGTTGGGTTTCTCTGCTCACACAAACACACACACAATGACTTTCCAAATGTCCGTATTGTGCTTGACTTGAGCAGTGTGTATCGAGTAACTACGTGGTGGAATCCTAGCTTTTATTAGCACACCATCCGAGAGACAGGCTAGAGACAACACACCATCAGAGAGACAGGCTAGAGTCACAACACACCATCAGAGAGACAGGCTAGAGACACAACACACCATCAGAGAGACAGGCTAGAGACACAACACACCATCAGAGAGACAGGCTAGAGACAACACACATTATCAGAGAGACAGGCTAGACACAACACACCATCAGAGAGACAGACTAGATGCACAACACACCATCAGAGAGGCAGGCTGGAGACACAACACACCATCAGAGAGACAGGCTAGAGACACAACACACCATCAGAGAGACAGGCTAGAGACACAACACATTATCAGAGAGACAGGCTAGACACAACACACCATCAGAGAGACAGACTAGATGCGCAACACACCATCAGAGAGGCAGGCTGGAGACACAATACACCATCAGAGAGACAGGCTGGAGACACAACACACCATCAGAGAGACAGGCTGGAGACACAACACACCATCAGAGAGACAGGCTAGAGATAACACACCATCAGAGAGACAGGCTGGAGACACAACACACCATCAGAGAGACAGGCTAGAGACACAACACACCATCAGAGAGACAAGCTAGAGACAAAACACACCATCAGAGAGACAGGCTAGACACAATACACCATCAGAGAGACAGGCTAGAGACAACACACTATCAGAGAGACAGGCTAGAGACAACACACCATCAGAGAGACAGGCTAGACACAACACACCATCAGAGAGACAGGCTAGAGACACAACACACCATCAGAGAGACAGGCTAGAGATAACACACCATCAGAGAGACATGCTAGAGACACAACACACCATCAGAGAGACAGGCTAGAGACACAACACATTATCAGAGAGACAGGCTAGACACAACACACCATCAGAGAGACAGACTAGATGCACAACACACCATCAGAGAGGCAGGCTGGAGACACAACACACCATCAGAGAGACAGGCTGGAGACACAACACACCATCAGAGAGACAGGCTGGAGACACAACACACCATCAGAGAGACAGGCTAGAGATAACACACCATCAGAGAGACAGGCTGGAGACACAACACACCATCAGAGAGACAGGCTAGAGACACAACACACCATCAGAGAGACAAGCTAGAGACAAAACACACCATCAGAGAGACAGGCTAGACACAACACACCATCAGAGAGACAGGCTAGAGACAACACACTATCAGAGAGACAGGCTAGAGACAACACACCATCAGAGAGACAGGCTAGACACAACACACCATCAGAGAGACAGGATAGACACAACACACCATCAGAGAGACAGGATAGACACAACACACCATCAGAGAGACAGGATAGACACAACACACCATCAGAGAGACAGGCTAGAGACACAACACACCATCAGAGAGACAGGCTGGAGACACAACACACCATCAGAGAGACAGGCTGGAGACACAACACACCATCAGAGAGACAGGCTAGAGACAACACACCATCAGAGAGACAGGCTGGAGACACAACACACCATCAGAGAGACAGGCTAGAGACAACACACTATCAGAGAGACAGGCTAGAGACAACACACCATCAGAGAGACAGGCTAGACACAACACACCATCAGAGAGACAGACTAGATGCACAACACACCATCAGAGAGGCAGGCTGGAGACACAACACACCATCAGAGAGACAGGCTGGAGACACAACACACCATCAGAGAGACAGGCTGGAGACACAACACACCATCAGAGAGACAGGCTAGAGATAACACACCATCAGAGAGACAGGCTGGAGACACAACACACCATCAGAGAGACAGGCTAGAGACACAACACACCATCAGAGAGACAAGCTAGAGACACAACACACCATCAGAGAGACAGGCTAGAGACACAACACATTATCAGAGAGACAGGCTAGACACAACACACCATCAGAGAGACAGACTAGATGCACAACACACCATCAGAGAGGCAGGCTGGAGACACAACACACCATCAGAGAGACAGGCTGGAGACACAACACACCATCAGAGAGACAGGCTGGAGACACAACACACCATCAGAGAGACAGGCTAGAGATAACACACCATCAGAGAGACAGGCTGGAGACACAACACACCATCAGAGAGACAGGCTAGAGACACAACACACCATCAGAGAGACAAGCTAGAGACAAAACACACCATCAGAGAGACAGGCTAGACACAACACACCATCAGAGAGACAGGCTAGAGACAACACACTATCAGAGAGACAGGCTAGAGACAACACACCATCAGAGAGACAGGCTAGACACAACACACCATCTGAGAGACAGGCTAGAAACAAAACACACCATCAGAGAGACAGGCTAGACACAACACACCATCAGAGAGACAGGCTAGAGACAACACACTATCAGAGAGACAGGCTAGAGACAACACACCATCAGAGAGACAGGCTAGACACAACACACCATCAGAGAGACAGGCTAGAGACACAACACACCATCAGAGAGACAGGCTAGAGATAACACACCATCAGAGAGACAGGCTAGAGACACAACACACCATCAGAGAGACAGGCTGGAGACAACACACCATCAGAGAGACAGGCTAGAGACTCAACACACCATCAGAGAGACAGGCAGGAGACACAACACACCATCAGAGAGACAGGCTGGAGACACAAGACACCCTCAGAGAGACAGGCTAGAGACAAAACACACCAACAGAGAGACAGGCTAGACACAACACACCATCAGAGAGACAGGCTAGATGCACAACACACCATCAGAGAAACAGGATAGACACAACACACCATCAGAGAGACAGGATAGACACAACACACCATCAGAGAGACAGGATAGACACAACACACCATCAGAGAGACAGGATAGACACAACACACCATCAGAGAGACAGGATAGACACAACACACCAGACTGAGATCCTTCCAACCAATCAACTTCATCAAACACACACACACACACACACACACACACACACACCTGCTGTGGCCCCCACCCTATAACAAGCCAAATCCTTGGGCTACGTGTTCTAAAGTCCCACAGAGTCACCTAGAGCCCTGTTATATTGAATTACATAAATATTGATTGAAGCAGTTCTGTTTCCCACTGAGCTGTTTGAAAATCTCATTACAGGGGAAGAGGCCTGAGTCCCCCTGAGGGCTACGTTCTAGCATCTACTGTATCTCTACGTGAGAGAATGGGACCTGGCCTGTCGGGCAAGACACAATCTTCCTAGTGGTTAAGAGCGTTGGGCCAGTAACCGAAAGATCGCTGGTTCGAATCCCCGAGCCGACTAAGTGAAACAATCTGTTGATGTGCCCTTGAGCAAGGCACTTTATGCTTTACGCTCTGGATAAGAGCGTCTGCTAAATGACGTACATGCAATGCAAGTCAGGAGTCAGGAGAATCCCCATGGAACTTGTTCCTTTACCTCTCTCTCTCTCTCTCTCTCTCTCTCTCTCTCTCTCTCTCTCTTTGTCTGTCTCCCTCTCTCTCTCTCTCTCTCTCTCTCTCTCTCTCTCTCTTTGTCTGTCTCCCCCTCTCTCTCTCTCTCTCTCTCTCTCTCCCCCTCTCGCTTGCTCGCTCTCTCTCTCTCTCTCACCCCCCCTCTCTCTCTCCGTTTCAATTCAATTTAAGGGGCTTTATTGGCATGGGAAACATATGTTTACATTGCCAAACCAAGTGAAATAGAAAATAAAGAAAAAAAAATTATCAGTAAACATTACACTCACAAAAGTCTCTCTTTCAATTGTCCCTTTTTATCCTTCTCTGTCTCTCTCTCTCTCTCTCCCTCTCTCTCTCTCTCTCTCTCTCTCTCTCTCTCTCTCTCTCTCTCTCTCTCTCTCTCTCTCTCTGCAATCCGCTGTCTCTTTCTCTCCTGCAGAAAGGAGAGATGGTGAGACTGACTGGTATATTGAATTATTCAGATGATGCCTGGTTAACCCTAACTCTATCGGGCCTGTCTCAATGGCCTGAGCCTGAATGAGCCACAAACAGCGACCATGCCAACACCAAGGAGATGATGTCATAACACCAAGGGAATTATGTCATAACACCAAGGAGATGATGTCATAACACCAAGGAAATTATGTCATAACACCAAGGAGATGATGTCATAACACCAAGGAAATTATGTCATAAGACCAGGGAGATGATGTCATAACACCAAGGAAATTATGTCATAACACCAAGGAGATGATGTCATAACACCAATGAGATGATGTCATAACACCAAGGAGATGATGTCATAAGACCAGGGAGATGATGTCATAAGACCAGGGAGATGATGTCATAACACCAAGGAGATGATGTCATAAGACCAGGGAGATGATCTTCAACATAACTTCCTAAATAAATGAAAACAAATTGAACTTATTGTCTCTCACACTACCTGATGCTGATTATTTATTTATTTATCTCTCTCTCTCTCTCTCTCTCTCTCTCTCTCTCTCTCTCTCTCTCTCTCTCTCTCTCTCTCTCTCTCTCTCTCTCTCTCTCTCTCTCTCTCTCTCTCTCTCTCTCTCTCTCTCTCTCTCTCTCTCTCTCTCTCTCTCTCTGTCTCTCTCTCTCTCTCTCTCTCTCTCTCTCTCTCTCTCTCTCTCTCTCTCTCTGTTTGTGTTTGTGAACAGAGCCCCAGGACCAGCTTGCTTAGTGGACTCTTCTCCATGTTCATGATGGCTTTGTTATGGAAGGTTTGGCAATCGCTTCCTTTTAGGTGGTTGTAGAATTTAACGGCACTTTTCTGGATTTGGTAACACTCTGAATTTACAAAACGCCCAGAGCGCACTCTGGCACTCCTGATTAAATTTACACACCCAAAGTCTAGCTAGCAAGAGGTTGCATAGCAACAGCATCAACTTCCGGTAGACAGGCGAAGAGCTAGTACGCTCAACTGTAAGGATAACGTTAGTTTACAGTATACTAAAATGAACTAATAGTATGTAGTATATACTCATTAAGGAGGTAGTATACAGTACGTTAGTACGTGTATTCGAACACAACTTATCCCTGGTTGGAACGTGCGTGTGTGATCCCTGGTTGGAACGTACGTACGTGTGTGATGTGTGTGTGTGTGTGTGTGATGTGATGTGTGTGTGTGTGTGTGTGTGTGTGTGTGTGTGTGTGTGTGATGTGTGTGTGTGTGTGTGTGTGTGTGATGTGTGTGTGTGTGTGTGTGTGTGTGTGTGTGATGTGTGTGTGTGTGTGTGTGATGTGTGTGTGTGTGTGTGTGTTGCTGAAGACTCAACAGTCAGTAGCAGGAGAGTTATGTCCTGATCCTTCACCGCCACATATCACGGTTTCCTTGGCTTTTGTCTGAACACTGCAATCTTGATCCGGAACTTTGGCGACAAGGAAGTATTTTTGAAACCGCCCGCTTTGGGCTCGATGTGTCAATGTAGTTCATACATGAATAACCTATGAGAAAAATGACTGTTTTACCTCAATTACCAACAAAATCCCTCATTTGAAAGCGACAATATTTCTGGAAACTGTGAGGCGCCATTTTCCTTACATTTCCCCCTTGCGGGCCAGCCCCCCCCTAGCAATGAGA
Organism: Brachymystax lenok tsinlingensis; assembly: GCA_030435695.1. NCBI lineage: Eukaryota > Metazoa > Chordata > Actinopteri > Salmoniformes > Salmonidae > Brachymystax > Brachymystax lenok. The sequence goes on along the minus strand of CM059787.1, from coordinate 5,314,246 downwards.
TTCAACCCTCTAGCCATTTGACTGACAGCTAGCAAGATGCACACACAGCAGGGCGAAGGAGAGAACACAACGGAGTGGTGTACATACGGTATGTGAAGTAGTGGCAATTCTCGTTGGCTCGTGAGTGCTACTTTCAGAACGACGTTCACACACACACACACACACACACAAACACAAACACCCTTCCCCCCACACACACACAATCTTTATTTTAAACGTTGCCACAATTATATCAAGTGAAAACCCCCTCCCAGACAGACACATTATAGTACCCATGGCAACCCTAACCAGAGGCCTCCTGGGTATTCCAGAGAAATAAGTCTATGTGTGTGTGCCTGTGTGTGTGTGTCTGTCTATGAGTGTGTGCATGCTTACAGTGTGTGTCCAACCTTCCCCTGGATGTTTTTTCTCCAGGAAACCAACACAATACTCCTCCAACACAATAGAGGAATAGCTCTGGTCTGACTGCTGAGAGCTGAGATAACGACAGAGGAATAGCTCTGGTCTGACTGCTGAGAGCTGAGATAACGACAGAGGAATAGCTCTGGTCTGACTGCTGAGAGCTGAGATAACGACAGAGGAATAGCTCTGGTCTGACTGCTGAGAGCTGAGATAACGACAGAGGAATAGCTCTGGTCTGACTGCTGAGAGTTGAGATAACGACAGAGGAATAGCTCTGGTCTGACTGCTGAGAGCTGAGCTAACAATAGAGAGATAGCCTCATGAGCTAACTACAGCGGAATGGGGATATTAAGCAGGGTGATTATGGAGTACATGCTGTGTAGTAAACCACCATTAAAATTGAGCCAATCTCTGAACGACTTGGGCCTGCCAGTAAATAGATGTGGATCACATTCAAGCACCACACAGGCACACACACTAGGAAAGAGTCACACTCACAAATGGAAGAAACGCACACACACGGAGGCACTCACACACACACACAGTGGGTTTTAAATTAAAGAGTAATGTAAATATTTCTACAGGCTACTGATGGAGATCGATCACACAGATCTTTGATGGAGAGAGACCACACAGATCTCTGATGGAAAGCGATCACACAGATCTCCGATGGAGAGAGACCACACAGATCTCTGATGGAAAGCGATCACACAGATCTCCGATGGAGAGAGACCACACAGATCTCTGATGGAGAGAGACCACACAGATCTCTGATGGAGAGAGACCACACAGATCCCTGATGGAGAGAGACCACACAGATCTCTGATGGAAAGCGATCACACAGATCTCCGATGGAAAGCGATCACACAGATCTCCGATGGAGAGAGACCACACAGATCCCTGATGGAGAGAGACCACACAGATCTCTGATGGAAAGCGATCACACAGATCCCTGATGGAGAGAGACCACACAGATCTCTGATGGAAAGCGATCACACAGATCTCTGATGGAGAGAGACCACACAGATCTCCGATGTTTCCTCCACCACTGCCTCTCACTGAGAGTGGTACCCACTCAATGTTCGATGCTAGGGATGAACATGACTAATCGATAAAGCTCAATCTTTAACCAGAGATAAAAAACAAACAAAAAAAATACTGTTAAAACGATTTAGCGGAATGTGCTTTGTGACTGTCTGAACGGGGCAAGTGAAATTTTGTCTTGAAGACAACATTAATTAGCAGGGCACAGAAAAAGCAAAACAAGCTAAGCATCACACAGTTATTCTCCCTAAATTCCCTTTCCCCTCCGTGTCTCATTCACTGCGTTCCAACCGCTCCCTACACACACGCAGTGCTGAGTGCCCACACCAACTACCATCAGAAATAAATGGCTATAAAAGCATATCTAACTGACGGGGTACACAAGCTACCATTAGGCCTACAGAACTAAATGACTGTATAAATGTTTCTAACTGATGGGATACACATGCTACAATCCTTGCCAAATGACGACGGTTTTATCATAAATTCAAATGATGTGCTTAGTTTATTTTCCCCCCGCTTAGGCTACTTTGCGAACTGCCAGTGCCATTGAGAATTGGTTAGCCTAGGCTATAACCCCCTTAAATATATACAGGTCTGACAGTGAAAAGAGTTTATGCAAAAATGTTAGTTTGATAAAGTTAAAGGGCATAATTTCATCAGAATCATTAAGCATAGGCCTACTCACCAAACAGATGTCATTGCTGTAATTTATCACCACGCAGTGGAATTGTTAATCAATTTAGAAAACTTTAGGAACTTGACCTGTCGTTAGCCTGCCCCCTGTTTTATTAATAAACATCTGTGATTCGAACTCTGGGTCTTATCCTGAGTCCTGATAGTGCCCCGGGACGTCTTCCTGTGGGCTCGGAAGAAGCCTTGGACCTCTCCTCCATTCCCGCGGAGTACCAGGACCTCCAGGAGGTTTTCAGCCAGGCCCGGGCCATTTCGCTTCCTCCGCATCGACCCTATGACTGCGGGATCGTCCTTCTCCCGGGCACTACACCACCCCGGGGACGGCTGTATTCACTGTCGGGTCCGGAGACCAAGGCCATGGAAAACGTACATCGAGGACTCCATAGCTGCAGGGTGTATCCGTCCTTCTGCCTCCCCCGCCGGCGCATCGACACCCGGGGCCTTAATGACATCACGGTTAAGAACCGCTACCCGCTACCACTCATCGCCTCGGCTTTCAAGCCACTCCACGGGGCCACCATTTTCTCTACGTTGGACCTGAAGAACGCCTACCATCTGGTGCTAATGCGGGAAGGTGACGAGTTGAAGACAGCCTTCAACGTGGCTAGCGGACACTATGAATACCTGATGATGCCATTCGGTCTGACCATCTCTCCTTCTGTGTTCCAGGCCCTGGTTAACGACGTTCTCTGCGACATGTTGAACCATTTCATGTTCGTTTACCTCGATGACATCCTCGTCTTTTCCCGCTCAGTTCAAGAACACGTTCTCCACGTCCGACAAGTCCTCCAGCGTCTCCTGGAGAACCAGCTTTTTGTTAAAGCAGAAAAATGTGAATTCCATCACTCCACCATCTCCTTCCTCGGATACATCATCGCTGCTGGTAATGTGCAGATGGATCCCGAAAAGGTGAGAGCGGTGGTGGATTGGCCCCAACCCACGTCCAGAGTGCAGCTGCAACGCTTCCTGGGATTTGCCCATTTCTATTGCCCTTTTATCCGGGGTTACAGCACCCTGGCTTCCCCCCTTTCAGCACTCACATCTCCCAAAGTTCCCGTTCACATAGTCCCCAGCTGCTGACTGGGAGTTCCTGGATCTAAAGCATCGCTTCACCACAGCTCCAATATTAATCCATCCGGAACCGTCCCATCAGTTCATGGTGGAGGTTACGCTTCGGACGTCGGAGTGAGGGCTGTCCTGTCCTAGCTTTCTGCCCTGGACCTTAAGCTGCATCCCTGTGCCTTCTTCTCCCATCGTCTTAACGCCACGGAGAGGAATTATGATGTGGGAAATCGAGAACTACTCGAGGGGAAGATGGCATTGGAGGAGTGGAGGCATTGGTTAGAGGGGGGCGGAACATCCATTCGTTGTCTGGAAGGATCACAAGAACCTGGAATATTGTCGCACCGCCAAGCGTCTCAACTCCAGGCAAGCTCGATGTGCCCTGCTTTTCGCTCGGTTCAACTTTACCATCTTCTACCGCCCTGGGTCCAGGAATGTTAAGCCGGATGCGCTTTCACACCTTTATAGCCCCGCGGAAACACCCTCGGACCCCGAGACCATCTTTCCTACCTCGTGTCTGATGGCTGCACTCATCTGGGGAATAGAGAACCAGGTCTGTGAGGCACAGCGTTCCCAGCCGGACCCCAGGGGGGACCCGGCTAACCGGATGTTTGTCCCAGATGCTTCCCGCTCCCCGGTTCTGGAATGGGATCATTCCTCCAGGCTTGCCTGCCACCCTGGCTCAGGTCAGACTCTGGCCTTTGTGCGACAATGCTTTTGGTGGCCCAACATGGTTCCTGACGTCTCTACGCATTCGCCGCAGCCTGCACTGTCTGTGCTCAGAATAAGACTCCTCGGCGAGCTCCCGCTGGCCTCCTTCAATCACCTACTGTCCCTCAGAGCCCTTTGTCTCCTCTTTCCAGGCTCACCCCTGTCCCCCGTCTCATCGACCGCCATCCGGCATACACGGTGAGGAGCCTACTGAGTGTTCGACCTCGGGTCAGGGGATTCCTGTACCTGGTTGACTGGGAGGGTTATGGTCCAGAGAAGAGGTGCTGGGTCCCCGCTAGGAACATCCTGGACCCAGCCCTCATCGCTGAATTCCAACGCCGTCAACATGGTATGTACCCAGATAGGATGTCAGGTGGCGCTTCTAGAGGGGGGGGGTACTGTCACACCCTGATCTGTTTCGTCTGTTTTTGTGCTTGTCTCCACCCCACTCCAGGTGTCGCCCATTTTCCCCATTATCCCCTGAGCATTTATACCTGTTTGTCTGTTGCCAGTTTGTCTTGTCTCGTCAAGCCTAACAGTGAGTTTTTTCCCATACTACTGTTCTCTCTAGTCCCTGTTTTCTAGTTCTTCTGGTTTTGACCATTCATTATGCCTGCCGTTCTGTACCTTTCTGACACTGCCCTGGATTACTGACCTCTGCCTGTCCTAAACCTGTTGTTTGTCTGCCCCCTGTTTTGTTAACAAACATCTGTGATTCGAAATGTCTGCATCTTGGTTTTATCCTGCGTCCTGTTAATAGGTTTCTACAAGATTCACTTTTTGAGATTTTGTTCCTTGATATAATATAACCAGTTGATAGTACAGATGGTGTTCCATGATATAATATAACCAGTTGATAGTACAGATGGTGTTCCATGATATAATATAACCAGTCAATAGTACAGATGGTGTTCCATGATATAATATAACCAGTCAATAGTACAGATGGTGTTCCATGATATAATATAACCAGTTGATAGTACAGATGGTGTTCCATGATATAATATAACCAGTTGATAGTACAGATGGTGTTCCATGATATAATATAACCAATTGATAGTACAGATGGTGTTCCATGATATAATATAACCAGTCAATAGTACAGATGGTGTTCCATGATATAATATAACCAGTTGATAGTACAGATGGTGTTCCATGATATAATATAACCAGTTGACAGTACAGATGGTGTTCCATGATATAATATAACCAGTTGATAGTACAGATGGTGTTCCATGATATAATATAACCAGTTGATAGTACAGATGGTGTTCCATGATATAATATGACCAGTTGATATTACAGATGGTGTTCCATGATATAATATAACCAGTTGATAGTACAGATGGTGTTCCATGATATAATATAACCAGTTGATATTACAGATGGTGTTCCATGATATAATATAACCAGTTGATAGTACAGATGGTGTTCCATGATATAATATAACCAGTTGATATTACAGATTGTGTTCCATGATATAATATAACCAGTTGATAGTACAGATGGTGTTCCATGATATAATATAACCAGTTGATAGTACAGATTGTGTTCCATGATATAATATAACCAGTTGATAGTACAGATTGTGTTCCATGATATAATATAACCAGTTGATAGTACAGATGGTGTTCCATGATATAATATAACCAGTTGATAGTACAGATGGTGTTCCATGATATAATATAACCAGTTGACAGTACAGATGGTGTTCCATGATATAATATAACCAGTTGATAGTACAGATGGTGTTCCATGATATAATATAACCAGTTGATAGTACAGATGGTGTTCCATGATATAATATGACCAGTTGATATTACAGATGGTGTTCCATGATATAATATAACCAGTTGATAGTACAGATGGTGTTCCATGATATAATATAACCAGTTGATATTACAGATGGTGTTCCATGATATAATATAACCAGTTGATAGTACAGATGGTGTTCCATGATATAATATAACCAGTTGATATTACAGATTGTGTTCCATGATATAATATAACCAGTTGATAGTACAGATGGTGTTCCATGATATAATATAACCAGTTGATAGTACAGATTGTGTTCCATGATATAATATAACCAGTTGATAGTACAGATGGTGTTCCATGATATAATATAACCAGTTGATAGTACAGATGGTGTTCCATGATATAATATAACCAGTTGATAGTACAGATGGTGTTCCATGATATAATATAACCAGTTGATATTACAGATGGTGTTCCATGATATAATATAACCAGTTGATAGTACAGATGGTGTTCCATGATATAATATAACCAGTTGATAGTACAGATGGTGTTCCGTGATATAATATAACCAGTTGATAGTACAGATGGTGTTCCGTGATATAATATAACCAGTTGATAGTATAGATGGTGTTCCATGATATAATATAACCAGTTGATATTACAGATGGTGTTCCATGATATAATATAACCAGTTGATAGTACAGATGGTGTTCCATGATATAATATAACCAGTTGATAGTACAGATGGTGTTCCATGATATAATATAACCAGTTGATAGTACAGATGGTGTTCCGTGATATAATATAACCAGTTGATAGTACATTTACAATAAATCAATTTTAAAATAGCACTCGCTTTTTTATTGACTGAATATACAATAAATGCGGGAATTTAGCTATTAGATTTGTTTTCTGTAATGGTTATGATGAATTAGGCAATGTTGCGCACTGTTGGCATAGACCTATAGATACATGTGTAAAAAAAAATCTCTCCCAGTGCAGGCCTTGTGATAAATTATTTACTTATTTGAGTACTCGAACAATCAAAGCATTTCAAATGCCCATCCCTACTCACCGCTGTGTCTGTGTGTGTGTGTGTGTGTGTGTGCATGCATGTGTGTGTGTGTGTTTGTGTGCGCGTGTGTGTGTGTCACTTTCTGATATTTGTGCTCTGAAGTCAGTCATAAAGACACACAGCAGCTCTGTATGGACTGACTGCTGATCTGCGTACAGTGTGTGTGTGTGTGTTCAAGGCAATTACAACTTTCTGTGTTTAAACCATCAACTCACAGACAGATCACCTGAACGCAGCTAGAACCACCACATGTGGTTCACATTAGAACATGACTCGGTTTACAGCCGGGCGCTTCGACACGCCTAGCCTCTCTGTGAGAAACCGATCCGTCACCGAGCCCCGAGCCGGTCTTCTCTCTCTGCAGAGACTGAGACCGGGCCCGTGAAGTTAGAGCAGCCGGTATAACGTAACGGGGTAACGTAGCCTACGTTAACAGCTAACGGACAAAGAGCAGTTTCTTCTCAGGCAGAGAGAAGGAGTGGATAGCGTTTCACTGCAGATAGGAGACCCACAGTGAGGGTTGGACAAAAATAGGTAGGGTGGTTTGGTGCTTTAATAGGTCCTTCCATTCTGCTGTCATGTACCTCTACCCTGACAGGCTCCAATGAAAATATATCATTAGCTTGTCCTGATGGGGAAACGTCACTCCTGTCAATCAATGTCTGTTACATCAAATCTTCCCTTCTCGGGAGGAGTATGCATTTCAGAAATAGCCTCATTTCAATTACACAATGAATCTAGCTAGAATTGCATTATGGAAATGTCCAATTGGATCTCAAAGCCTTATGCTAAATGTGTCAGTACATTTATTCAACGTTTTTTTCCCTGGTAGGTTTGGTTATGAAGAGATCGATAATCATGAGGGTATGCTGCTGGCTGAACAATCTTTACAGCAGGGCTTTCTCTCTCTCTCTCTCTCTCTCTCTCTCTCTCTCTCTCTCTCTCTCTCTCTCTCTCTCTCTCTCTCTCTCTCTCTCTCTCTCTCTCTCTCACGGCTGGCGGACCCCATTGTCAAGCCGTCTGCACTCTGCAGCCGCGACAGAGGCTCGGTATCCCCACTACAGAGCACCGTATGTTCCCCCAGCTATTATATGCAGTGATATGTAATCCATACCAGATTTACAAGTACATTTCAATGCACAGCTCTGCACACAAAAATTGTGAATGAATGATATTGAGAACGCACGAACAGGTCCGCCACATATAGCTAATGCGTCCCCCATTCATCCTCATTCACACAAATGACAGTACAACTGCTGTTGCTCGCACACACACACTGAAACAGAGAAAGAGAAAGGGACAGAGAGAGAGAGAGAGAGAGAGAGAGAGAGAGAGAGAGAGAGAGAGAGAGAGAGAGAGAGAGAGAGAGAGAGAGAGAGAGAGAGAGAGAGAGAGAGAGAGAGAGAGAGAGAGAGAGAGAGAGAGAAGGTGACTTACATGCATCTGCACCCGCTGAAGCTTCGCTGTTCTGGCCGTGCTCTCCCGTCCCGTTATATCCCGGTATTCCGTTATTCTTCCCAAAACCAGATCAGTGTGCAGCACACTGCTCCCCTGACGACCCAAACACACAGACACACAATCCACAGAAAAATAATGCTCTCTGCTTCTCCGCTCTACATAATATCCACCACGGAGAAAGGAACTAAATATTTCCGTTTTCAGTGATTAGGCTATATCCCTTAAGCGCTGGTGATTAGGTTACACATCCAGAAAGCGATAGCATTCCGTTCTTCTTCTCCACTGGCAGGTGAGGTGAGCTGTTTTTTTCCCGTCAGAATATGGTTCTTCTTCCTCTTCTCTCTTCAGTTCAGTCTCAGCTGTTAGCTTAGTGGTGAGAACAACGCTTCTGTACCCCACAGACGGCTGTTCGCTCTCTCTCTCTCTCTCTTTCTCTCAATTCAATTTAATTTGAATTCTATTCAAGGGCTTTATTGGCATGGGGAAACATATGTTTCGCTCGCTCTCTCTCTCTCTCTCTTTCTCTCTCTCTTGCTCTCTCAGCATCCAATAGAAGAGAGCTCGCGCGCTCAGAGGACACCGCAGTAGTGGCACCTCCGAATGAAACCGTACACCGACACCAGGCTCAAATCCCTCCCTCTCTCCTCTCTTCTCCCTCTCCTCCAATTTGAGCTGAAAAATGTATTCGACACGTGGGGAGCTGCACAAAAGGGGGAGCGAGGGAAAGAGAGTAGAGCAGAGAGGAGAGGAAAGAGAGTAGAGCAGAGAGGAGAGGAAAGAGAGTAGAGCAGAGAGGAGAGGAAAGAGAGTAGAGCAGAGAGGAGAGGAAAGAGAGTAGAGCAGAGAGGAGAGGAAAGAGAGTAGAGCAGAGAGGAGAGGAAAGAGAGAGATGAGAAAGGAAAGAGTGAGAAATTATTGGGGTTTGGTGCCCCCCAGCTCCGCTGAACGGAAGTGGTTTTCCGTTTAAATTCAGACAAAGGAGCGCGTGCCTTTCCCCTTCGATGCACCTGAGTCAGCTGATCTTTATGTTAATGATCATTACCATGGCAACTGTCATTTGATTGATTAGCTGGCTCTCAGAGCCATAGATATAAGACCCCATTAATTACAACATGAGACCATAAACCAAAACATGAGATACTTTACACATCACACATCATTATAATGTAACATGTTCACATCACACATCATTATAATATAACCTGTTCACATCATTATAACATAACCTGTTCACATCACACATCATTATAATATAACCTGTTCACATCATTATAATATAACCTGTTCACATCACACATCATTATAATATAACCTGTTCACATCACACATCATTATAATGTAACATGTTCACATCATTATAACATAACCTGTTCACATCACACATCATTACAATATAACCTGTTCACATCACACATCATTATAATATAACCTGTTCACATCATTATAACATAACCTGTTCACATCACACATCATTATAATATAACCTGTTCACATCACACATCATTATAATATAACCTGTTCACATCATTATAATATAACCTGTTCACATCACACATCATTATAATATAACCGGTTCACATCACACATCATTACAATATAACCTGTTCACATCATTATAACATAACCTGTTCACATCACACATCATTATAATGTAACCTGTTCACATCACACATCATTACAATATAACCTGTTCACATCATTTTAACATAACCTGTTCACATCACACATCATTATAATGTAACCTGTTCACATCACACATCATTATAATGTAACCTGTTCACATCACACATCATTACAATATAACCTGTTCACATCACACGTCATTATAATGTGACCTGTTCACATCACACATCATTATAATATAACCTGTTCACATCATTATAATATAACCTGTTTACATCACACATCATTATAATATAACCTGTTCACATCATTATAATATAACCTGTTCACATCACACATCATTACAATATAACCTGTTCACATCACACGTCATTATAATGTGACCTGTTCACATCACACATCATTATAATATAACCTGTTCACATCATTATAATATAACCTGTTTACATCACACATCATTATAATATAACCTGTTCACATCATTATAATATAACCTGTTCACATCACACATCATTATAATGTAACCTGTCTGGCCAAGCCCAGCTCTCTCCTGTATACTGTCTGGCCAAGCCCAGCTCTCTCCTGTAACTGTCTGGCCAAGCCCAGCTCTCTCCTGTAACTGTCTGGCCAAGCATAGGTCTCTCCTGTATACTGTCTGGCCAAGCCCAGCTCTCTCCTGTATACTGTCTGGCCAAGCCCAGCTCTCTCCTGTATACTGTCTGGCCAAGCCCAGCTCGCTCTTGTAACTGTCTGGCCAAGCCCAGCTCTCTCCTGTATACTGTCTTGCCAAGCCCAGCTCTCTCCTGTATACTGTCTTGCCAAGCCCAGCTCTCTCCTGTATACTGTCTGGCCAAGCCCAGCTCTCTCCTGTATACTGTCTGGCCAAGCCCAGCTCTCTCCTGTATACTGTCTGGCCAAGCCCAGCTCTCTCCTGTATACTGTCTGGCCAAGCCCAGCTCTCTCCTGTAAAACCTTTGGTGGTGGTTGTAGCTTAAATCAGTATGTTCTCCTAAACATAGATTAACTCTTAAGTCGAGTCATCCTCCTGTTTTACACTCTAGTTCCCCTCTTCTCCTGTTTTACACTCCGGTTCCCCTCTTCTCCTGTTTTACACTCCGGTTCCCCTCTTCTCCTGTTTTACACTCTAGTTCCCCTCTTCTCCTGTTTTACAGTCTGGTTCCCCTCTTCTCCTGTTTTACAGTCTGGTTCCCCTCTTCTCCTGTTTTACAGTCTGGTTCCCCTCTTCTCCTGTTTTACAGTCTGGTTCCCCTCTTCTCCTGTTTTACAGTCTGGTTCCCCTCTTCTCCTGTTTTACAGTCCGGTTCCCCTCTTCTCCTGTTTTACAGTCCGGTTCCCCTCTTCTCCTGTTTTACAGTCTGGTTCCCCTCTTCTCCTGTTTTACAGTCTGGTTCCCCTCTTCTCCTGGTTTAACACCCCGGTTCCCCTCTTCTGTCCTCTGGACAGGCAGAGCTCTTCTGTAGAACCTGTATTAGCCAATGGAAGTGGTTGCAGCTGATAGCCTGTGATGTCATTGGGAAATGCCTCGTTTGGAGGTAATGGAGGGTCGTGTCTGTTGGCTGGAACACACCAAGTTACAACCCACTCACACACACGCACTTGCACACACAGACACGCACATAGTTACGACACGCACGCACACACACACACACACACACACACACACACACACACACACACACACACACACACACACACACACACAAACACATAGGTATGACACGCACGCACGCACACACACACAATTTCAAGCATTCAAATTACACACATGCACACACACACCTTGGACTATACAACCCTATGTTACTTCTCCTAGATATGAGTCATCCATGCTGTTATTTCTCCTAGATATGAGTCATCTATGCTGTTATTTATCCTAGATACGAGTCATCCATGCTGTTATTTATCCTAGATACGAGTCATCTATCCTGTTATTTCTCCTAGATACGAGTCATCCATCCTGTTATTTATCCTAGATACGAGTCATCCATGCTGTTATTTATCCTAGATACGAGTCATCCATGCTGTTATTTATCCTAGATACGAGTCATCTATCCTGTTATTTATCCTAGATACGAGTCATCCATGCTGTTATTTATCCTAGATACGAGTCATCTATCCTGTTATTTCTCCTAGATACGAGTCATCCATCCTGTTATTTATCCTAGATACGAGTCATCCATGCTGTATTTTATCCTAGATACGAGTCATCCATGCTGTTATTTATCCTAGATACGAGTCATCCATGCTGTTATTTCTCCTAGATACGAGTCATCCATGCTGTTATTTCTTCTAGATATGAGTCATCTATGCTGTTATTTATCCTAGATACGAGTCATCCATGCTGTTATTTCTCCTAGATACGAGTCATCTATCCTGTTATTTCTCCTAGATAAGGAGTCATCCATGCTGTTATTTCTCCTAGATATGAGTCATCTATCCTGTTATTTCTCCTAGATACGAGTCATCCATCCTGTTATTTATCCTAGATACGAGTCATCCATGCTGTTATTTCTCCTAGATACGAGTCATCCATGCTGTTATTTCTTCTAGATAAGAGTCATCTATCCTGTTATTTCTCCTAGATACGAGTCATCCATGCTGTTATTTCTCCTAGATACGAGTCATCTATCCTGTTATTTCTCCTAGATACGAGTCATCCATGCTGTTATTTCTCCTAGATACGAGTCATCTATCCTGTTATTTCTCCTAGATACGAGTCATCTATTCTGTTATTTCTCCTAGTTACGAGTCATCCATGCTGTTATTTCTTCTAGATATGAGTCATCTATGCTGTTATTTATCCTAGATACGAGTCATCCATGCTGTTATTTCTCCTAGATACGAGTCATCTATCCTGTTATTTCTCCTAGATACGAGTCATCTATCCTGTTATTTCTCCTAGATACGAGTCATCCATGCTGTTATTTCTCCTAGATACGAGTCATCCATGCTGTTATTTCTCCTAGATACGAGTCATCCATGCTGTTATTTTTCCTATGTATAAATCAGCCAAAATCATGAATGAGTATAATTGACATGTGTACTGGACTGACTATAATTTGGGTTTTCAACCAGGCTTAGCTTAGCAGGAGGTTTAGCTGGTAGAGACTGGAATATAAAAAATTATTTGATCTTGATTTTTTGGAAGGTATTTTGGCTTTTTTGCACTAGTAACTCTAACTGACTAACAGTCAGTGTAATGTCCTTGCTCCCGTGTTGATATGTCCATATCAGTACATAATGTATTACTTTTCTTTTTTTTACCAATTCAGTATTGCTTTTCAGCATGTCCTTATTTCCATTGTACGGTTATCTGTCCATCACTTTGGAATCTGTCCCTTTCCTGATACATAACTGCACGTAGACACACACACACACACAAACACACACACACGCGCACACACACACACACGCGCGCGCACACACACACACACACACGCACACACGCACACACGCGCACACACACACACACGCGCGCACATCACACACACACACACACACACGCACACACACACACACACACACACACACACACACACACACACACACACGCGCACACACACACACACGCGCACACACACACACACACACACACACACACACACACACACACACACCGTCTGTCAGTCTGTCGGTCAGTCTGTCAGTCAGTCAGTCAGTCAGTCAGTCAGTCAGTCTGTGCAGGTGTCCATCCCTATTATCTGATTCATACTTCCCTCCTAGGAAACGGGATGAGGTGAGGTGACACACTCCTCCATGCCGAGAGGGGGATAGGGTGTGTCTGTGTGTGTGTGTGTTGGTGGGGGGGTGCTGATAGGATAGGGGGATAGGGTGTGTGTGTTGGGGGGTCCTAGACTGGATCCTAAGGTTTAATAAAGAATTTTAATAATAAATCATAATTTTTCCATTCAATCTATTGTCCTCCAGGAATGGCTGGATATACCTCTCACTTCCTCTTTGGCAAAGGCCCTCAGTTCCCCCGAAGTGACACACGCACGCACACACACACACACACACACACACACACACACACACACACACACACACACACACACACACACACACACACACACACACACACACACACACACACACACTGACCAGTAGATCCCATTGAGAATATGTTTTAAAGGGAGACCTGACCACTATATAACCTTTCTGACCAGTAGATCCCATTGAGAATGTGTTTTAAAGGGAGACCTGACCCCTATATAACCTTTCTGACCAGTAGATCCCATTGAGAATGTGTTTTAAAGGGAGACCTGACAACTATATAACCTTTCTGACCAGAAGATCCCCTTGAGAATGTATTTTAAATGGAAACCTGACACCTATATAACATTTTTGACCAGCAGATCCCATTGAGAATGTGTTTTAAAGGAAGACCTGACCACTATAGAACCTTTCTGACCAGCAGATCCCATTGAGAATGTGTTTTAAAGGGAGACCTGACCACTATATAACCTTTCTGACCAGAAGATCCCATTGAGAATGTGTTTTAAACCTCTTAGATATCCTGGTTCCCATGGACACAGAGTATTTTTTTCTGAGCCTGTGTGTTGTAGGATGTGATATCTGAAACCACTGGAATGTCCCTCCTACCATTTCATTCGCTCTTCCAACTGTCCATCAACTACCGGCTGGAACCCTACGTCACAGCCACTGTCAAATGACATGCCTGCAATCGTAGCTCAGCAGGAGAGAGTGGTCATCATGGCAGCACATTCAGAGATCGATTTATAGCCATTAATATAAAATAATTCATAAATTTTAAACAAAAAATACGTTGTGTTTGTCATAGACAGACAAGATTAATATGAGATGAAAGGCGAGTTCCTAACGAGTTCAGGAAGCCAAGCTAGAGCTCAGTGAGACGTCCACAGCACACAACACTAAATATAGTACTATATATTATATACTATATACTTTATAAATATGGTATAGTATGTACTTTACAGTTATAAGGAAGGCGAAATCTTAGTTACTCGTTTTATAATTTGATTATACTATATTTAGAAACCATATAAGTAATTTCAAGCCTTATTCATTTAGTTTTTCTAAATGAGGAAAGCGTCATAAAATATTTCATACTTTTATCATATTTGTACTGAGTACTTGAGCTTCTGTCCTCAAAAGTGTCCTCAGCAATTTAACTATTTATACCAGAAAGGTGAGATTTTATAACCTTTCTTGGAGTATGCATGTATTACTAGTTGTTGTTAATGGCCCACTCATGATTAATAATTCGTTTTCGGGATTACATAGATTACATTGTCGATTACATTTATTTACATTTAACTGGTCAGGGCTGTGGCATGCCAGCTGTCAGCTGGAAAATACTATTTATCATTAATGAACATTTCCAGGCCTCCACGCATACAAGCTGCATACAAGCCGCTGATGCACCTTTGGAACCTTAAAAAGTTTACTAAATCAATTTAATATACACCATCACGACAAACCATTAATTATTTTAGTCAGGTCTAAAGAAACTTTATGATATGAAGAAAATGTATTTCAGAAAAACAGAGTATCAAAGTCACCATTATTAGTCAGTTGTACAAACAAATGTCTTCAACTGAAATGTGTCTTCTGCATTTAACCCAACCCCTCTAAATCAGGGGGCTGCCTTAATCAACATCCACGGCACCCAGTGGATAACTGTCTTGTTCAAGGGACAACAGATTTTTACCTTGTCAGCTCAGGGATTTGAACTTGCAACCCTCCAGTTACAAGTCCAATGCTCTAACCACTAGGCTACCTGCCACCACTAGGATACCTACTTGCCCTATTGTATGTTATATATCAGTTTTCCCTACTGTATGTTATCTGGCTATGCTCCATAGGCTGTAGGTTTTTTCATTTAGGAGACAAGATATGCTTATAAATCCAGTGCCATTATTTTATGGTATATGATTTTATAGTTAGAAGAATATAATTGAACTTAGCTGAATAAAATAGAAAGGATATTTTTCCATTTCGGAAGTGAATGGGCATACAGTGAGGGGAAACATGTATTTGATCCCCTGCTGATTTTGTACGTTTGCCCACTGACAAAGAAATGATCAGTCTATAATTTTAATGGTAGGTTTATTTGAACAGTGAGAGACAGAATAACAACAGAAAAATCTAGAAAAACGCATGTGAAAAATGTTATAAATTGATTTGCATTTTATTGAGGGAAATAAGTATTTGACCCCCTCTCAATCAGAAAGATTTCTGGCTCCCAGGTGTCTTTTATACAGGTAACGAGCTGAGATTAGGAGCACGCTCTTAAAGGGAGTGCTCCTAATCTCAGCTTGTTACCTGTATAAAAGACACCTGTCCACAGAAGCAATCAATCAATCAGATTCCAAACTCTCCACCATGGCCAAGACCAAAGAGCTCTCCAAGGATGTCAGGGACAAGACTGTAGACCTACACAAGGCTGGAATGGGCTACAAGACCATCGCCAAGCAGCTTGGTGAGAAGGAGACAACAGTTGGTGCGATTATTCGCAAATGGAAGAAACACAAAAGAACTGTCAATCTCCCTCGGCCTGGGGCTCCATGCAAGATCTCACCTCGTGGAGTTGCAATTATCATGAGAACGGTGAGGAATCAGCCCAGAACTACACGGGAGGATCTTGTCAATGATCTCAAGGCAGCTGGGACCATAGTCACCAAGAAAACAATTGGTAACACATTACGCCGTGAAGGACGGAAATCCTGCAGCGCCCGCAAGGTCCCCCTGCTCAAGAAAGCACATATACATGCCCGTCTGAAGTTTGCCAATGAACATCTGAATGAAAGTGTTGTGGTCAGATGAGACCAAAATGGAGCTCTTTGGCATCAACTCAACTCGCCGTGTTTGGAGGAGGAGGAATGCTGCCTATGACCCCAAGAACACCATCCCCACTGTCAAACATGGAAGTGGAAACATTATGCTTTGGGGGTGTTTTTCTGCTAAGGGGACAGGACAACCTCACCGCATCAAAGGGACGATGGACGGGGCCATGTACCGTCAAATCTTGGGTGAGAACCTCCTTCCCTCAGCCAGGGCATTGAAAATGGGTCGTGGATGGGTATTCCAGCATGACAATGACCCAAAACACACAGCCAAGGTAACAAAAGAGTGGCTCAAGAAGAAGCACATTAAGGTCCTGGAGTGGCCTAGCCAGTTTCCAGACCTTAATCCCATAGAAAATCTGTGGATGGAGCTGAAGGTTGGAGTTGCCAAACGTCAGCCTCGAAACCGTAATGACTTGGAGAAGATCTGCAAAGAGGAGTGGTACAAAATCCCTCCTGAGATGTGTGCAAACCTGGTGGCCAACTAAAAGAAACGTCTGACCTCTGTGATTGCCAACAAGGGTTTTGCCACCAAGTTCTAAGTAATGTTTTGCAGAGGGGTCAAATACTTATTTCCCTCATTAAAATGCAAATCAATTCATAACATTTTTCACATGCGTTTTTCTGGATTTTTTGTTTTTATTCTGTCTCTCACTGTTCAAATAAACCTACCATTAAAATTATAGTCTGATAATTTCTTTGTCAGTGGGCAAACGTACAAAATCAGCAGGGGATCAAACGCATAGAGCCCAATGTTGATTATATCCCTTTTTATACCATGTCTATATAATTTAACACATTTGCCTCTAGAAATGTGTTCATTTGCCGGTAGAAATGTGTTCAACATCCACTGAAGGGAGCTGGCAAGTTACAGTTAGTTGCCGTGGTAACCAAACAACCAGACCTGCTACTAGTTTAGCTAACCAAACCATCAGTCCTAGCTTGCTATTATGACAATTGAATTCAACAATGCCAATAATGTTTTCTAGTCGACTTTTGCTTTCAAAAGCAGCTCCAACAAAAAACATGTAAAACAAATTAACAATAGCCATTGAATTCTACCGTGCAAATATACCATGTGTTATATGCATGGTCTAGAATTCCCTTCAAGCCAATCAGAAAGGAGTATTCAACAATGCCATGGTATAAGTTGAGCATAAATGTGATCATTTGAAACAGGTCTTTATGTGATAGATTTAGAGTTATTTGGCAACTTTAGTTGTGAATGTTACAAACCTTGGAATATCTTAAAAATCAAAACATAAATGCGCTGCATGATGCGACCATAGGCTATTGAAGATTTAAGAAAGTAGCAAAATAGAAGATTGCCCTCTGTTCCTTGTCTCAGGCTGTACAGCTGTTCTCTCATCAAGTGATCCTACTTCTACCCATCAGACTATTCTCAATGTAATCCTGTCTTAACTAATATGTAAAATAAGTTTCCATTTTTGAACAGCCCGTTATCAAACTGGCAGGAAAAAGGGCTGGAGGAAGTAAGACATGTAAACGTGTATGCACTCCAATGGAGGCCGCTCGCTTTCCCTCCCGTCCATGTTTCCATGATGCTGAGTAGGATACTTCGCTTTTATAGTGGAGCATGTGGTTTAATATGACCTGCGGATTAATTCCCTCCACACAGCAAACCACTGTTTGAGGAGCACGCTCTCTCGCTGCACGACAGGTGAAATTCCCGCCCAAACTCTGTATGCCATGGGCTCTCCAACCCTGTTTCCTGCAGCTACCCAGTGCTTAATTTGGGCAACCAAGTGAAATCAGTTCGGGAACATCGATATGTATTATGTTATCACAACGAAACATATTTCATTAAACTGTTGACAGCCCCGGCTGGAGAGACGGGGAGAGAGAGGAGGAGATGGAAACGCACGGCGGTGAGAGATTCTGTATATAGCTGAAGGTAAATGTGTCACCCAATTAACTATGAAAATATTAACAATGCCCTATGACTAGGCTATTCAATATCGCCCTGCACAATCAATGAACCAACAGCATCGCCTAGGGCTATAAGTGCTCTCCCAGACTCGTGGACAGAAAGTTTGGAGCATGAGGTAACCAGTCCATCTAGTTTGCATAGTAATACAGTCCACACTCAATAGCAATTACTCAACAACAAAACATTTGGGAGTATTGTCTTGACCAATTACAGTGGGGCAAAAAAGTATTTAGTCAGCCACCAATTGTGCAAGTTCTCCAACTTAAAAAGATGAGAGAGGCCTGTAATTTTCATCATAGGTACACTTCAGCTATGACAGACGAAATGAGAAAAAGAAATCCAGAAAATCACATTGTAGGATTTTTAATTTATTTATTTGCAAATTATGGTGGAAAATAAGTATTTGGTCAATAACAAAAGTTTATCTCAATACTTTGTTATATACCTTTTGTTGGCAATGACAGAGGTCAAACGTTTTCTGTAAGTCTTCACAAGGTTTTCACACACTGTTGCTGGTATTTTGGCCCATTCCTCCATGCAGATCTCCTCTAGAGCAGTGATGTTTTGGGGCTGTAGCTGGGCAACACGGACTTTCAACTCCCTCCAAAGATTTTCTATGGGGTTGAGATCTGGAGACTGGCTAGGCCACTCCAAGACCTTGAAATGCTTCTTACGGCCACTCCTTCGTTCGGCGGTGTGTTTGGGATCATTGTCATGCTGAAAGACCCAGCCACGTTTCATCTTCAATGCCCTTGCTGATGGAAGGAGGTTTTCACTCAAAATCTCACGATACATGGCCCCATTCATTCTTTCCTTTACACGGATCAGTCGTCCTGGTCCCTTTGCAGAAAAACAGCCCCAAAGCATGATGTTTCCACCCGCATGCTTCACAGTAGGTATGGTGTTCTTTGGATGCAACTCAGCATTCTTTGTCCTCCAAACACGACGAGTTGAGTTTTTACCAAAAAGTTCTATTTTGGTTTCATCTGACATTCTCCCAATCCTCATCTGTATCATCCAAATGCTCTCTAGCAAACTTCAGACGGGTCTGAACATGTACTGGCTTAAGCAGGGGGACACGTCTGGCACTGCAGGATTTGAGTCCCTGGCGGCGTAGTGTGTTACTGATGGTAGGCTTTGTTACTTTGGTCCCAGCTCTCTGCAGGTCATTCACTAGGTCCCCCCGTGTGGTTCTGGGATTTTTGCTCACCGTTCTTGTGATCATTTTGACCCCACGGGTGAGATCTTGCGTGGAGCCCCAGATCGAGGAAGATTATCAGTGGTCTTGTATGTCTTCCATTTCCTAATAATTGCTCCCACAGTTGATTTCTTCAAACCAAGCTGCTTACCTATTGCAGATTCAGTCTTCCCAACCTGGTGCAGGTCTACAATTTTGTTTCTGGTGTCCTTTGACAGCTCTTTGGTCTTGGCCATAGTGGAGTTTGGAGTGTGACTGTTTGAGGTTGTGGACAGGTGTCTTTTATACTGATAACAAGTTCAAACAGGTGCCATTAATACAGGTAACGAGTGGAGGACAGAGGAGCCTCTTAAAGAAGAAGTTACAGGTCTGTGAGAGCCAGAAATCTTGCTTGTTTGTATGTGACCAAATACTTATTTTCCACCATAATTTGCAAATAAATTCATTAAAAATCCTACAATGTGATTTTCGGGATTTTTTTTCCTCATTTTGTCTGTCATAGTTGAAGTGTACCTATGAGGAAAATTACAGGCCTCTCTCATATTTTTAAGTGAGAGAACTTGCACAATTGGTGGCTGACTAAATACTTTTTTGCCCCACTGTATGTACCGAAAGACATCGTACATTTATGGTTGTTAAGAATGAATCATCACCTTAGAAAGCGCTGTCCATTTAGTTGTGTTTGGTTTTGAAACAACATCACCAACGACCATGTTTTTTTACACTCAGTTTAATCCTGTTGTTGAACTTCTTTCTTCAAATTGATCATCACAGTGAGGTGAGTTTTAGAAGCATGATACTGTTTTGATGATCAGTGTTTGATGTGATTTTAGATTGTATTTACATTGATGTCAGAGTGGTTAGAGGAACAATAGAGTCCTGGGTACCAGGCCATTAGGACCTGATGGAGGGACAATAGAGCCCTGAGTACCAGGCCATTAGGACCTGATGGAGGAACAATAGAGCCCTGAGTACCAGGCCATTAGGACCTGATGGAAGAACAATAGAGCCCTGAGTACCAGGCCATTAGGACCTGATGGAAGAACAATAGAGCCCTGAGTACCAGGCCATTAGGACCTGATGGAGGAACAATAGAGTCCTGAGTACCAGGCCATTAGGACCTGATGGAGGAACAATAGAGTCCTGAGTACCAGGCCATTAGGACCTGATGGAGGAACAATAGAGTCCTGAGTACCAGGCCATTAGGACCTGATGGAGGGACAATAGAGCCCTGAGTACCAGGCCATTAGGACCTGATGGAGGAACAATAGAGCCCTGAGTACCAGGCCATTAGGACCTGATGGAGGAACAATAGAGCCCTGAGTACCAGGCCATTAGGACCTGATGGAGGGACAATAGAGCCCTGAGTACCAGACCATTAGGACCAGATGGAGGGACAATAGAGCCCTGAGTACCAGGCCATTAGGACCTGATGGAGGGACAATAGAGCCCTGAGTACCAGGGCATTAGCGACCTGATGGAGGAACAATAGAGCCCTGAGTACCAGACCATTAGGACCAGATGGAGGGACAATAGAGCCCTGAGTACCAGACCATTAGGACCAGATGGAGGGACAATAGAGCCCTGAGTACCAGGCCATTAGGACCATGTCCCTAAGAGAAGATTACCGTGAATTTTACAGCGGTCATGACTCATGACTGCCGGTGTGGAGGTAACAGCCCTAGACCTCACCCTTATATTCACTATACTCAGGGTTTTTACTTGTCCCTGTCAACCTGTTTAACTGTGCTTTTATGAGAAGGTTTCCGGTCCTGGACTTTAGTGAAGCATATCGTCTTGGGAGAATTTAGGATTGTAACCTCCAAGAGACTAGAGCTTTTTGGCGCAGGAGGAGGAAGTGGGCTGTCCCTGTAACCACAGGGCTGTTGGTCCAAACCCAGGGTTTGCGGAACCCCCTTTTAGTCGCTGCAAGAACGTTACGAAAACGTGGAACGAAATCAAAAGGACAAAAAGGATTTGCTGTGTTCCGTGCACAGCCAGTGGTCTAGTGGTAAAGCTCCCTGACTGGTCGCTTCTACTACTGCCCGCGGGAAACCTGGGTTCTAACCCACGGAGTCACCCTTCCTAATGGTCTCCAACTGTCTAGAAAATGCAAAAAAAATAAATATATATCTGGATGGGAGACTCAATTCAGAGGTGTTGAGAGAAACTTTCATTTGGTTAATTGCAGGGGTATCTGTCCAAATCAAAGTAAATACCAGGGTTAAGGTCAATTCCAGGCAATTCAGAGAGTAAACCAAATTCTTAATTGAAAAGATTTGAAAATAACTGGAATTGGAATTTCAGTATAGACCTACATCCTAAATATAATGGAATTGACCCCAACCTTGGTAAATACAGTAACGGTTGTAGAGGACTGGCTTTAGGAGCGTTGACGACGTTTAACAGAGACACCAGCAGTTCGCATGCCTAGCGTCACATTGCTGAAACTGAACCTTCAGTGTCTCTGGCAGCTGTGTGCACACACACTCACACACACGTACACACAGTCACACAGAAACAAACTCACCAGCACACACACACACACACACTCAGGTCTGGTTTCAAGACTGCTTTTCTAAATACCCATAGGATATTCACTGGGATTAACCTCTCTTTTATACCGTTCCATTCACTTCTAATGGCCAGTTACATTTCACCTAGAGTTGACAATGTACAGTATCTATTGGGAATGTGCTGTATCTGGTGTTATGTGTGTCCTGGAAATCACCCTGGTGTTCTGATTAATCCTGTGTCCTGACTGATCCTGTGTCCTGACTGATCCTGTGTCCTGACTGATCCTGGATCCTCCTGACTGATCCTGTCCTCCTGACTGATCCTGTGTCCTGACTGACCCTGTGTCCTCCTGACTGACCCTGTGTCCTCCTGACTGATCCTGTGTCCTCCTGACTGATCCTGTGTCCTGACTGATCCCGTGTCCTCCTGACTGATCCTGTGTCCTCCTGACTGATCCTGTGTCCTCCTGACTGATCGTGTCCTCCTGACTGATCCTGTGTCCTGACTGATCCCGTGTCCTCCTGACTGACCCTGGGTCCTCCTGACTGATCCTGGGTCCTCCTGACTGATCCTGGGTCCTCCTGACTGATCCTGTCCTCCTGACTGATCCTGTGTCCTGACTGATCCTGTGTCCTGACTGATCCTGTGTCCTCCTGACTGATCCTGTGTCCTCCTGACTGATCCTGTGTCCTGACTGATCCCGTGTCCTCCTGACTGATCCTGTGTCCTCCTGACTGATCCTGTGTCCTCCTGACTGATTGTGTCCTCCTGACTGATCCTGTGTCCTGACTGATCCCGTGTCCTCCTGACTGACCCTGGGTCCTCCTGACTGATCCTGGGTCCTCCTGACTGATCCTGGGTCCTCCTGACTGATCCTGTCCTCCTGACTGATCCTGTGTCCTGACTGATCCTGTGTCCTGACTGATCCTGTGTCCTCCTGACTGATCCTGTGTCCTCCTGACTGATCCTGTGTCCTCCTGACTGATCCTGTGTCCTCCTGACTGATCCTGGGTCCTCCTGACTGATCCTGTGTCCTGACTGATCCTGTGTCCTCCTGACTGATCCTGTGTCCTCCTGACTGATCCTGGGTCCTCCTGACTGATCCTGAGTCCTCCTGACTGATCCTGTGTCCTGACTGATCCTGTGTCCTGACTGATCCTGTGTCCTCCTGACTGATCCTGGGTCCTCCTGACTGATCCTGGGTCCTCCTGACTGATCCTGGGTCCTCCTGACTGATCCTGTGTCCTCCTGACTGATCCTATGTCCTCCTGACTGATCCTGTATCCTTCTGCTCTGACCTATAGAATGCCAGAATACATAGCCCACCTGGCAACTATTTTAGGATCACAAAGAGAGATAGGGGGGTGAGAGAGGGAGAGAGTTAGAGAGAGACAGAGAGAGACAGAGAGACAGAGAGAGAGAGAGAGAGAGAGAGAGAGAGAGACACACACACAGAAGGCTGTAACTAAACATCCCCCAGAAGCACACAGTATGATGTCACTGCTAATGTTCCACTTCCAAGAGGAAATGGCGGCTTAAAACTTCAACTGAAGTTCGTTCAAGTTGGTGTGTTTGTGAAAGTGGACTTCTGTGAACCGTATAGCTATTAAAACGTCTAACTAATATCCAAAAGCCTACATTAAATCCTTTTTTTTTCTCAGAACTTTTTTCTCTATAAACTTGAGAGTTAAATTCATGCTAATTTGTAAGCCTCATAATCTGTCCTTATCTTAAAATAACATAATTTCCATAATGTTCTTACTGCTGAAAGAAAACGCATACATTATTCCCCCGAGCTGTTTTAACTCTGGAGGCTTTCAGAATGAGGGAAAAGGAAACTTAAAGACCCTGAAAACCTCCTTTTGACAAGAGTTGTGTCTCAAATGGTATCTTATGCCCTGTATAGTGTACTACTTTAGACCAGGGCCCATAGGGAATAGGGTGCCATTTGGGACACTCAAGGCCTGCCTAAAACTTGGCTGAGAAACATATCTCAGTCAGTTCTTAAGCCTACTTCCTTCTTATTTTGAGTTGTCCAAGTAGGACCGATCTGAAAACGTATTTTTTGGCAAGGTCTCACAGTCTGCCTGAAAGTTGGCTGAGAAATATTTCTCAATCAGTTCTTATTTCATTTCTTAGCACTACACTTCTTTGGGCTACTTCCTACTGATTTCAATGGTCCAATGGTGTATCCTCTATGGCACCCTGTTCCCTATATAGTGCACAACTTTAGACCAGAACCCTATGGCACCCTGGTCAAAAGTAGTGCACTAATTAGGGAATAGTGTTCTGTTTAGGACACAACCACAGTATGAGGGTCATAGGTCTTCTGTAATCTACTGAGAATCTGAGGAAACAACGCAATGTAGGAACCATAGGATATACTGTAGGGTGCCATTTGGGAACCATAGGATATACTGTAGGGGGACATTTGGGAACCATATGATATACTGACGTGGGACATATAGGAACCATAGGATATACTGAAGGGGGACATTTGGGAACCATAGGATATACTGTAGGGGGCCATTTAGGAACCATAGGATATACTGTAGGGGGGCATTTAGGAACCATAGGATATACTGTAGGGGGCCATTTAGGAACCATAGGATATACTGTAGGGGGGCATTTGGGATAGTAACTAGGTCCCATAAGGACTGTGTTCCACATCAGTAATAGTAACTAGATCCCATAAGGACTCAGTGTTCCACATCAGTAATAGTAACTAGATCCCAATAGGACCCAGTGTTCCACATCAATAATAGTAACTAGATCCCATTAGGACTCAGTGTTCCACATCAGTAATAGTAACTAGATCCCATTAGGACTCAGTGTTCCACATCAATAATAGTAACTAGATCCCAATAGGACCCAGTGTTCCACATCAATAATAGTAACTAGATCCCATTAGGACTCAGTGTTCCACATCAGTAATAGTAACTAGATCCATTTAGGACTCAGTGTTCCACATCAATAATAGTAACTAGATCCCAATAGGACTCAGTGTTCCACATCAGTAATAGTAACTAGATCCCATTAGGACTCAGTGTTCCACATCAATAATAGTAACTAGATCCCATTAGGACTCAGTGTTTCACATCAGTGATAGTAACTAGATCCCATTAGGACTCAGTGTTCAACATCTGTAATCGTAACTAGATCCCATTAGGACTCAGTGTTCCACATCAGTAATAGTAACTAGATCCCATTAGGACTCAGTGTTCCACATCAGTAATAGTAACTAGATCCCATTAGGACTCAGTGTTCCACATCAGTAATAGTAACTAGATCCCATTAGGACTCAGTGTTCAACATCTGTAATCGTAACTAGATCCCATTAGGACTCAGTGTTCCACATCAGTAATAGTAACTAGATCCCATTAGGACTCAGTGTTCCACATCAGTAATAGTAACTAGATCCCATTAGGACTCAGTGTTCCACATCAATAATAGTAACTAGGTCCCATTAGGACTCAGTGTTCCACATCAGTAATAGTAACTAGATCCCATTAGGACTCAGTTTTCCACATCAGTAATAGTAACTAGATCCATTTAGGACTCAGTGTTCCACATCAATAATAGTAACTAGATCCCATTAGGACTCAGTGTTTCACATCAGTGATAGTAACTAGATCACATTAGGACTCAGTGTTCCACATCTGTAATCGTAACTAGATCCCATTAGGACTCAGTGTTCCACATCAGTAATAGTAACTAGATCCCATTAGGACTCAGTGTTCCACATCAGTAATAGTAACTAGATCCCATTAGGACTCAGTGTTCCACATCAATAATAGTAACCACATCCCATTAGGACTCAGTGTTCCACATCAGTAATAGTAACTAGATCCCATAAGGACTCAGTGTTCCACATCAGTAATAGTAACTAGATCCCAATAGGACTCAGTGTTCCACATCAATAATAGTAACCACATCCCATTAGGACTCAGTGTTCCACATCAGTAATAGTAACTAGATCCCATTAGGACTCAGTGTTCCACATCAGTAATAGTAACTAGATCCTTTCAGGACTCAGTGTTCCACATCAGTAATAGTAACCACATCCCATTAGGACTCAGTGTTCCACATCAGTAATAGTAACTAGATCCCATTAGGACTCAGTGTTCCACATCAGTAATAGTAACTAGATCCCATTAGGACTCAGTGTTCCACATCAATAATAGTAACTAGATCCATTTAGGACTCAGTGTTCCACATCAATAATAGTAACTAGATCCCAATAGGACTCAGTGTTCCACATCAGTAATAGTAACTAGATCCCATTAGGACTCAGTGTTCCACATCAATAATAGTAACTAGGTCCCATTAGGACTCAGTGTTCCACATCAGTAATAGTAACTAGATCCCATTAGGACTCCTAGAGCTCTCTGGGTGTGAAACAACACAAAGAGATATCAACTAACTGCACTTCCAGAGAGATTGTCTATTACCAATCTATTGTTATCAGTAATAGCCATAATACTCCTAATAGTTGTAGTCATAGTATTTGTTATAGTCAGAGCCATAATACTCATAATAGAGTTGACTGCTTCATTACCCCATAGTGAATAGCTGGTGAAGGATCTCTCTACCTCCCATTGTCACTCTAAAGCAGACTCTCCACAACACAGGAACACACACAGGAACTCACCAACGCTGAGAACGTCCTATATAGGTTGTGTGTGTGTGGAAGGTGGGTGGGTGGATGTGTGTGTGTGTGTGTGTGTGTGTGTGTGTGTGTGTGTGTGTGTGTGTGTGTGTGTGTGTGTGTGTGTGTGTGTGTGTGTGTGTGTGTGTGTGTGTGTGTGTGTGTGTGTGTGGAAGGTGTGTGTGTCTGTGTGTGTGTGTGTAGAATACAGACTCTGCACACTACAGGAACTCACCAACGCTGAGAACGTCCTGTATAGGTTGTTCTACTTACTGAGCATTGTGGACTGGGGAGGTGTGTGTGTGTGTGTCAGGCCGGCATTCTTCTCCGTCAGCTTCCTTTCCTGCCATGCCCCCGCCGGTGAACAGCATCGTGGGAAAGAGCCAGACGCACCTCTATGCACACAAACACAATGCTGGCTATTCTGAGCTCACTCACTCAACAGGCCAACAGAGAACAAGACAGATTTAGAGGGACGTGAACCAATGTGTGTGTGTATGTGTGTTGTGTGTGTGTGTGTGTGTGTGTGTATCTTAGTAAATATTGAGTAAGATGTGTGTGTTTCAGTTTGTTGGTGTACGTGAGAGAGATGTAGAGATGCCTCCTCGTTTTGTCTTAATAAAATCTACGACCACTAAATTATTACCTTGGGTGAGTGACTTACTGTGTTTGTGTGAGGCTTATGTTATGATGAATCGCGTATGTGTGTGTGTGTGAATGTGTGTGTGTGTGTGTGTGTGTGTGTGTGAGGGAGGGAGACCAATCTGTAGCCCTCTCTGTCTGTATAGTGTGTTAGTGTACTGACAGCTCTCTGTCTGTATAGTGTGTTAGTGTACTCACAGCTCTCTGTCTGTATAGTGTGTTAGTGTACTCACAGCTCTCTGTCTGTATAGTGTGTTAGTGTACTCACAGCTCTTTGTCTGCATAGTGTGTTTAACTTCTTAGGCAGAAGCGCACGAGGTGACCGTTTTGGAGAGCCTGGCGTGCCCAAAGTAAAATGCTTCCCATTCAGGCCCAGAAAATAGGATATGCACATATTTAGTACCATTGGATAGGAAACACTCCATAGTAAGTGTTAACCATTTCTCTGTGAGTATAACAGAACGGATATGGCAGGCGAAACCCCGAGGAATTTCTGTCCTGGAAAAAGTGGTTTTGACAGAGTGCCTCATTTGGAACCACTCCTTTATGAAAATGCCCATATAAGGGCATATGAATGCAGTACCTATCGCTTCCTCTGGATGTCAACAGTCTCGAGACAGTATTCAGATTTTTTTGGGATGCCATTAGAGCAGAGAAGAAGAGAAATCAGGAAGTGCCCCCTTGGATGTCAATGGGAGAGGACGCGCGCTCCCGAGAAGGCACGCTCTGTGTTTTTTTCCGTTCTTATAGCCCAGTTCATATTCCGGTTGATTTATTATAGTAAATATACGTAAAAGTGTTCCTAAGGATACATTTAAAATGATTTTTGATTGTTCTTGGACAAGTTTATAGGTTTAAGTTGAACGAGTTCTCTTCACGTTTCAATGGAGGTGTGGAGGCGAACCAAACAGAGATTTATTGGTATTATACATTACTTTTTCTAACAAAAGAACCATGGATTGTCTTCGTTGGACACTTTGGAAGCCATCAGCAGAACTTCTTCAACAGCTAATTGATTTGTTTTCGCTGTGAAATGTGTTTTGTGTGAACCGTGAAGGCTAATGAATTCATGGTAATGAGAAAATAGTGAAGGTGCTACCCTCAAACAATCAAATGTGGTGTTTTCGCCGTAAAGCCTTTTTGAAATCTGACAACGCTGTGATATTGCCAAGAAACAGAGCTTTTGATGAGTATGAAACACTTGTATATGGGTGCATGTTTAATAATTCAACTTTGGGATTTTGAATTTGGCGCCTTACATTTCACCTGGTAGTGTCGGGATTGGGGCGCTAGCTCCTTAAGAAGTTTTTAATTTGCGCTGATCTCTCCTTTACAGACAAGGACCACTACATGACCCGGTCACAACCAGATACTGACCCCAGAGAGCACGAAGGACCACTACATGACCTGGTCACAACCAGATACTGACCCCAGAGAGCACGAAGGACCACTACATGACCTGGTCACAACCAGATACTGACCCCAGAGAGCACGAAGGACCACTACATGACCTGGTCACAACCAGATACTGACCCCAGAGAGCACGAAGGACCACTACATGACCTGGTCACAACCAGATACTGACCCCAGAGAGCACGAAGGACCACTACATGACCTGGTCACAACCAGATACTGACCCCAGAGAGCACGAAGGACCACTGCAGGACCCAGTCACAACCAGATACTGACCCCAGAGAGCACGAAGGACCACTACATGACCTGGTCACAACCAGATACTGACCCCAGAGAGCACGAAGGACCACTACATGACCCGGTCACAACCAGATACTGACCCCAGAGAGCACGAAGGACCACTACATGACCCGGTCACAACCAGATACTGACCCCAGAGAGCACGAAGGACCACTACATGACCTGGTCACAACCAGATACTGACCCCAGA